>VDFB02320848.1:0-80507 GCA_007258455.2 Sequoia sempervirens
CTTTATTTTCATCTTCACTTTCCTTCTCTTCATCTTATTCCTTCTCTTGATGCTTTTCTTTATCTTGTAGGCCCTCTTCTTGTTCGTCCTCAGGGATTTCATCACCCTCTCCCGTATCAATCCCTGCATCATTTCTTCCTTCGTCAAAGCAGTGCTCCTTTGGACTTGCCTCCTTGTCATTATGTTCTTTATGTTGCTCATCCTCAAGCTCTTGATCTGAGGTCTCCACATCATAGTGATTGTCAAATCCACTCATTTCTCTGTCCTTGGGCATTTTCCACCCTTCTTCATCTGAGGCTACTTCATCCAAATCAATCCTTAAACCACCTTCAACATGTTTGAAATAATCTTTGCAGTCTGAATCCTCAAGCTCTTTGGTAATTTCAACTATTTCTTTAAGTTGTTCCTCATTCCTCCTCTCCATTTCTTCACATATCTACATTTCCGCCTCCATTTTGCATGGCTCGGTAGGAGGTGGAGGGACAAGCGGTGATGCAACAAGCTGAGCTATAAGTAGTTTGACTTGGGGATTCAAAATAACTTCTAAAAATTGGGGTGGAATGTTTTGCAAATAAGAGACAGTCTCGGGCAAGGCAATAGGCACCATAGAGGTAGCAGGCATAGAGGGTGGTAAGGTGGAGAGAGTTGGTAATGGAGGCGGGAGCGAGGAAGATGATAGCAGAGAAGTGGTTGAGGAAGAAGAATCAACCACAACCACGAGATCAGTTGGGGAAGAAAAAGTAAGGTGGATAGAGATGTCCACAACAGGCAGAGATGACACGGGTAATGATAAGGGAGTGGAAGGAGATGGTGTGGTGGTGGCAGCTAGGAGCATGGAAGTGGTGCGCGAAGGTGATTACAATTGCTCAGAATCACCCTCCTGTGGTGGATGTTGGCATCTTCAAATTCTGCAAATTTGAAGTGCTTATCTTGAAAATTTTGTCTTTGCACACTCAGAAGTGCACCTGAAAAATCTACCTAAGTTACCTACTTTGGAGGGTCACAATTCAGAGTATGTTGATTTTCGTGCAAAACCCTTTTGTGGACACACTCATGTGACATATGTGAGTGTGCATGTCAGTTTTCAGCTTCCCATGATGAGTTTTGTCAGGGTTTTGAAAAGCAAAGCTGGAGGGTTTTGGCACTTTTCTGTTGTTTGCAAATTCTTTGTTTTGCAAAGTGGCCTCCCATTCGAGGTTGTATTTTGTAATTGGATGATTTTCATAATGAAAGGGTTATTTCTATCCATTCTACATACATTCATGTACTCCCCTGTCTGATTTTAGAGCCTCACAATTTGATTTGCTATTTTTTCGAGATCAAAAGCAAATGCAGTTTGCTCAGTTTTACATCTGCATTTCTGACAGTGTTTCAAGGTGGTCAACTTTGACCCCTAATATTTCGTGAAGATTGATGATTGAAGGAAAGCCCTCTTGTGCACATACTCTGGGTACCTAAATGAGCTTATATTTCCAGTGGAAGCCTCCCAGAAGTTGTTTTGATATTTTTTCAAAGTTGTGACTTTGAGAGCATTGACTAGTTTTGAACAAGTGATATTGCAAAAAATGTCTAAGTGAGCAACTTTGTCAATTAATATATTTCACCTCAGGATCTCTTTTGTCGAACCATCTTTTGCAATGAATTCTTGGGTCAAATTTCTACACGCCTATTCAATTTCACGCCTTCGGGATTAGTTTTGATGGGTTATTTAATTGCTTTCTGATCGCAACATGACCAAAAATGGTGTTTGGTAAAGTGTCAAATTTTGCAAATATAATAACAACCCATTTCTTTTTTTGATCTAAAAACTCTACAGCTCCATTTTCATCAAGATCCGAGGTCATTTGATATATTATTTAAATGTACTTTTGTTGCGGCGAACACGTCCCAGGGCCAGTTTACAAAGGAGGTACCTGAATTTTGATGGCTAAGAAAAATTGGAGGAAATAGGTTTTCTCTAAATAATTGATTATGATCCTACTCACGGCTCGAGATGTCCGATTTTCCTGCAATAAATTTATCCATTTGACTTGCAGGCGAAATTAAATTTTTGCATAATTCTAATGTTTTAAATGTTTATATTTAAAACATTTTGAAATATCTCAAGATGATTTTAGGACATTAATTTCTCCAACATTTGAATAGGAGGAAAAAGAAGTTTTAATTATTTCATTCTATTAGCTGAAGCTTTCAAACAAACATTGAAAATCTTCAAAGTTTTCAGGGCATGGATGGGCTTCTGTAAAAATGAAAATCCAAACCAGCGATAGTTTGTCCTCCAACGATGGACATACAAGAGTTAAAAACTCTCAATGTTTGAGCAGCAGAGAAAGAAGTTTGGCATATGACACAAAATGGATTTGGTGAAAAAACTTCAAAAATTTCAAGCAAATGCAATTGGCGGCTGTATTGCGAATTCCCCAACCTTGGTCACTGTTTTCTTTGCTTATTTTATGCTCCATTACTAGTTAGCCAGGGCTTGAACCCTTGTATTGTGAGATTGTTGGCACATGAATATGGAGAGTTTATGCTGCAAATGGAGCAGCCACGCACCAGCAGTTGGAATGTATTGAAGTTTTTTGAGGACTCTTCATTTGGTTGTTGCGCCCATGGTCTTCCAAAAGAGTGCTCGAATGAAATATAATATTATATGGAATGCCATAACCACAGTTGCCCCATATGCACAGAATGGATTCATTGAAAATAATTTAGAGATGCTCAAGTGAATGCAATCAGAAGGAGATTGTAAGTAGATCGATGCTGCTTATAGACAGCCAAGAGCAAAATGCAGTCACCATGATCTGATGGAGTTGGAAAGCGCATGAGGAGAATTAGGACCTTTGCCCTGTCGCTCATCGGGAGTTTGTTCCTCCATTTTCCTATTCAACACCTGATGCACTATGGGTGGGCGATGAAAAGGTGGGCCCAGGAAATCTTCTAAAAGGAAATAATTGAAGTTTTATGTTGTCGGATAAATGATGTGGGTGTGATTTTAAAAGCAATTTTTTATGAAGCACAAGGTAAAGTATAATGAATAAAATTTGTTTTTCCATTTCAAATGGTGGTAAGTGAATTGAATAAAGTATTTCACCTCGGGAATATTTTAAATGTTTCCATCATGATGGGGAAAATATTTCAAGAAAATAGAAGGTAAATGTAAGATAAAATGGCACGGGGAATGGTTTGTAAAAGTGAATCTATTATTCACTTTATGAACAAATTATTATTTGCTCGGAGATTTGTACAACAGAAGCAAGGGGGCAGAATAAAGTTTTCCACGGGAGAAATTATTTTTCGTCTCGAGGGGTAAAATGAGCAATGGAGCTGAGTGAAAGATTTTCACAGAGAGATTATTTTCAATTGCAAGATAATTTTTTTTACTAATGGAGGTTTATGTTGCAAATGGAGGTGCAAATATAACTGCCTAGGGATGAAATGCAAGTGAAATATTTTTGAAATGCTGATTAAACTTAAATATAATTTTGCCAACAGCCTGAAGCTTGTTTTGCTCCGTAATGATATAAAAAGAATTCAAGGTTATTTGGCAGCGGTTTTTTGGTTGGAGTCTAGATCAGAATTGTGCCAATGAAGAACACTAAGAATGCATGTACAGTCCATGTCTTAGAGTTTTGAGCAGAGCTAGTGAATTTGGTTAATTATGTGGCTTTTGAGCATACCTGAGTAGAAATGCTAATCTATCAAGCCTGTTGTCTCTCTAGTTTGATAGTTTACATGAATTATTAATGGATTTGGATGAAGGATCTATTCATTAATTGTCTTAGTCTTTCACTATGATGTATGATTTAATTGTTGCTCTCATCTAATGGATTGGGTTAAATGCTTTAGTTAAGTCATAAATTCATGCTTATGTCATATGGATTTGATAAGTAGTCACAAGAGGTTGGGTGTTAATTTGTAAATTGTAAGGCAATTGCAAAGATTATGGATGTTTAGGATTAAATCTTCCTTGTAGTTCAATTCATTATGTTCTGACTCCTAGCCCTTGGATATGGCACTAGTCTTGATTGTTGCATACACTGTTCTCACTTCTAGTCTTTCAATTTTAGAACAAATTTCATAAATATACTTTTCAATCGACCTATTGTTGTGGTATTTGATATTCTTAGCTGTAGATGTTTAAACTCTCTCAAGGAAACGCCAATTTCTTGAAGAATTTCATCTATTCAGCTTCAAATGAGAATACATTTGCTTAATGTGCAATGTATATGGAAATTGTTTGAAGGAAGGTTATAAATACATTGTGGGATCACCCTCCAGGGTTTTGCAAAGCTCGAAGTACAGAAGGAAAGCTTACTGGATTTCTCTCATTCGTTTGCCCACCCTCTTTGAGGTTGTTGACTATTGGAATTGGAAAATCCATAGGCTGCCTTGAAGATTTGGGCAGTATTTAAAAGAGCCAATAGAAGCAGAGAAGTATCCATTTGCATAGAGTCAAACATTTGGAGGATTTGAACATCTTTGTTCAGATAATTGCAAAGTTCTTGAACCTGGAAAAGATTTGTTGTAGCAAAGTTCAAAGGATTTGAGTGTGACTCTGTTGTTGGAGAAGACCCAGAATGAGATTTACTCTTGAATTTTATTCCTTTGTGAAAGGAGGTGGCAACTCTGTCTAAAGAACCAATTGAATTGTGAAGAAGATTTCCAGATTTGCAAAATTTGCAGTCAGGAAGGAAGGATAACAGTAGCTACAAAGTTTCCAGGTATTCTCATAAATCTAAAAAAAGCATTATTCTGTTTGAAAGAAATTTATGAGAAATCTTCAAGGCTTTAGATGACAAATGGTTTCCTATTAGATGAAATTGCATTAAGAAAGGGAACAATAGTAGTTCTTTTCATACTTCTAATATGTGATGTGTAATATCTGTAATAATTTGAGAAGTATGCTTATTTTGAATTATGCCTCTGAGAAAGTTTTAAGGCATAAAGATTCAATCTATGTTTTAGAATCATGGTTGAATTAGTAAATGATGCAATTGATAACCATGTATGAAGTTGATAATGATTAAATTTGAATACAAGAGGGTTTCCTTGTGAAATGGCAAGTAAAAGTATGCAGGGTAAACAAATTGCACCAAGCCCTCAAAGGGATTTTGTTATTGAAATGCATATGCCATTGGTTTTTAGTGGCATTAAAGGTTTCCCAAACCTAATTCCTAAAAATGTTAGGAAGTATTTTCCCAAATTCATAGGGCAAAGTTCAGAATCAGCCTCTAAACATCTGCAAACTTTCATGGATGTGATGGGGGATTATGAGGTAAACCATGAGGATGTTGTCATGAAGCTTTTTGTTCAATCCTTGAAGGATGATGCTAGGGATTGGTTCACATATTTACTGGCATGTTCCATAGCTTCATGGAATCAGTTTATGAAAGCCTTTGTTGAACAATTTGGTGAAAGGGTAAATCCAAGTGTAGTGAGGAAAAACTTTATGGAAATCCATATAAGTGAAGATGAGTTGGTTCCTGTTTTCAATCTTCGATTTGCAAAGGCAATAAGGGAAATTCCAGAAAATATAAGACCAAATGATGTTGAATGTTTGGTTGTGTATTTAGGAGCATTTGGCAATAAGATGAGCTATCTATTAAGGGATAAAGAGCCTGCAACATTACATCAAGCATATCAGAATGCCATGGATATTGAGAACAATTTGAAGTACCAAATGATGAAAGGGTATTTGGCTGCAAGTGTTGGTCATCCCAATACACCTCATGCAAATAGAATTCAAGGATCAGATAATGGAATTGATTGTCAAGATGACAATGCTTCTATTGTTATGATTTCTCCATCATCACATTATGAAGATCATAGTGAGCTCCAAGTTGAATGTCAGCAAGATTTGAGCAATGTTGATCAACAATCGTTTGTTCAAGAATTGTATGATGTGAAGAGACAAGAGGGAGAATCACCATATAAACTGTTTCTGATATTTTTGGATGCTTTGATAGAAGTTCCCAAATATTTTAGACCTGAAGATCCTATGTGCATTGATTTGTTTTGTGAGATTTATGAATCTGGGTTGAGTACTTTTCCAGAGGAATTAAAACCCCATAGCTTTGACCAAGTACCTAATTGGATACAAATTGTAGAATCAGCCAAATGTGGTTATGCACAAAATATGGATTCTCAAAATGGAGACACCAATTGTCCTCTTGAGAAAAATCAAATAATAATGTAAACAAGTGAAAAGAATATGGCAGAGGATGAACATTGTAATCAACTTACAATCAACACATGTGCAGATCCTTGCAATAGTGAGTAATGTGATGATACATGGGATGACAACAAAGTAAATATGCAAGAATTCTTCTCTTGTGATACCTTAGATGATGGAGAAGTAAATGATATACCGGGTGTTACTCCATGTCACAATGTGATCAGCAATTACAATGCTTATGTTGTTGATATTTCATTACAAACCAGTGATGGTGATCCTAAAAGTGCAGCCTCAAGCATTCATTCTAAAGATTTTGAACATGGTTTGTGTAGTGATGAAAATCATGATGAGGTTGATATTTCTAATTGCTCCTATAAAGATTGTGATTGCTTTTCTGTGGATGATATGGAAGCATATTCCTCACTTGAAGAATGCAATGATATAGATGCTTATGAAGTCACTTGCCTATAGTATGTTGATCCTAACCATGGTAGTAGAAATGATGAAGATGCTAATGGACATGTTGATGTCCCAGTTGCTCATGATTGTTCATATGAAGTAGAGATTGAAATGTTTGTGATAAATGAAGAGCATGATGATGAAATAATGGATTCATTTTGGAATGATCAAGTGGCACATTGTGACAAGTACATGGATTGTGAATTAACATTGTCACCCATGGATGATATTGAAGAGCTTGTTGATTTATATGACAATACATCTTTAGATTATGTTGACACTGCAGAGGTTTCTGATCCATGTGTGGAGCAACCAAGAAATGAAAATAACGGTAAATCTCATGTTAGTAAGTGTGAAATTCAATACAATTGTTTCTTGTTTGATGCTCCTTATCTTCATTGTGTGAACATGGACATGTTTTCATCCCATGTGGAGAGCATTTATGTGAAAGAAAGTGGAGATTTTTGTTCTATTGCTAATAAGGAAATTTTAGATAGCAATAAGTCTTTCACATTTGGGTCAGTACACATATCAACTGATATTGCACATGAAGTTTCCAATGTTCATGAATGTCTTTCTGTTGTCCTTGTTGATGTTGAACTGTTTGAGCCTGTTCTTGAGGTATATTGCACCAAGCTGAATGATGGTGATGTATATGATCTCCATTTTTATTACAAGATATGTTCTGATATACCTAAATTGAAATGTCAGAAAGTGTGCTCATGTTGTAGTAATCACTATACGGATGCTCTGAAATATGCATCTTTTGCTTTTTTGACATATTTGAAGATGATTTGCATAGTACACAACAAGTTGTTTATGAAAGTTTTCAATTTGATGTGTGAACTGAATATGATGACAAAGTGCCCTGGGATGCAATTCAGTTGAAGGAATCACAAATGAATGAGCAATTTTTGCTCAACACACAAGAGGATTGCATGTTGATTTCCATCCATGATATCTCTTCTGGGCATGATCATTATGAAGGGGTTGGCGAATGTGATAAGACTGTGTTTTCATGTGGTCTTGATCCTTATCCTCAAATCATGCCATTTGATATAAAATCAGAGAATGGAGAAATTGGAAATGATATGGTCTATGTGATTTGGTTGCCATGTGACAATGGAGTCAAACAGGGAACAAGTTTCCACTTACACAAAGGAAAATTGATACTTGTGTTTGCAAAAGTGCAATCACTCATGTTGTTGTGGTTTGAAAAAGGAAAGCATGAGTTGAGGGAGATCAATTCTTTTAGCAGATTGGTGTTTGACAGAGGTAAGAATTGATTCCCCTTTTTCATTTGGTGGCCTAGGATCACCAAATGAAGTTGAAAAAGAGTTGAATAATGGGGCAGTTTCAGAACACCCAATGGACTCGGGATTTGGTACCTGAATTTTGATGGCTGGGAAAAATTAGAGGAAATGGGTTTTCTCTAAATAATTGATTATGATCCTACGCAAATTTTCATGGCTCCAGATGTCCGGTTTGCCAGCAATAAATTTCTCCATTTGGCTTGCAAGCGAAATTAAATTTTTGCCTAGTTCTAATGTTTTAAATGTTTATATTTAAAACATTTTGAAATATCTCAAGATGATTTTAGGGCATTAATTTCTTCAACATTTGAATAGGAGGAAAAATAAGTTTTAATTCTTTCATTCTATTGGCTGGAGGCTTTCAAACAAACTTTGAAAATCTTCAAAGATTTCACTGCTCATCAAGGCTTCTCGGGGCTCCTCTGTAAAAATGAAAATCTAAACCAATGATAGTTTGTCCTCCAGCGATGGACATACAAGATTTAAAAACTCTCAATGTTTGAGCAGTAGAGAAAGAACTTTGGCATATGACACAAAATGGATTTGGTGAAAAAACTTCAAAAATTTCAAGCAAATGCAATTGGCGGTTGTATTGCCTAATTCCCCAGCCTTGGTCACTATTTTCTTTGCTTATTTTATGCTTCATTACCAGCCAAGGCTCGAACCCTTGTATTATGAGATTGTTGGCACATGAATATGGAGAGTTTATGTTCCGGATGGAGCAGCCACACACCAACAGTGGGAATGTATTGAAGTTGTTTGACACTTTATTTGGTTGTTGTGCCCATGGTCTTCCAAAAGAATGCTTGAATGAAATATTATTATATGGAATGCCATAACCACAGTTGCCCCATACGCACAGAATGGATTCATTGAAAATAATTTAGAGATGCTCAAGTGAATGCAATCAAAAGGATATTGTAAGTAGATAGATGTTGCTTATAGACAGAGTCAGCATGATCTGATGGAGTTGCAGAGCGGATGAGGAGAAATTAGGGCTTTTTCCCTGTCACCTATCGCCAGTTCTTGTTTCCTTTTTCAAACTAATTGTGCGATGAGCGATGGTTTTCATCACTCATCGGGAGTTTGTTCCTCCATTTTCCTATTCAACACCCAATGCACTATGGGTGGGTGATGAAAAGGTGGGCCCAAGAAATCTTCTAAAAGGAAATAATTAAAGTTTTATGCTATCGGATAAAGGATGTGGGTGTGATTTTAAAAGAGCCAACAATGGGGACTCCTCTTCTTGAATGGGGGCATGCCAAGAACAAAGGTTCCACTTCTCTTGGGCTTTTTAGATGGCCTTTGCCCCTCGACGACTTTCCTAGTGTACACCTTTTGTTCAGGCTATCGTTCTGACACCTCTTTTCTCTTTTTTG
The DNA here is from genome assembly GCA_007258455.2 of Sequoia sempervirens. Taxonomy (NCBI): domain Eukaryota; kingdom Viridiplantae; phylum Streptophyta; class Pinopsida; order Cupressales; family Cupressaceae; genus Sequoia; species Sequoia sempervirens. Next base: position 9,327 of record VDFB02320848.1, read on the forward strand.
AACAAGTGACAAGTGGAGACTTAGGAGCCTCGCATGAAGAACTTGCACTAGCACCACTGTCTATTTCATTTTCAAGGTTGTCTTCTAATTCCCCATATGTTAGCTCTATGCCCTGTTGTTGCAATTGGGCCACTTGATCATCCAACCACTTCCTCATCCTTTGCTCTATTGGATGGGTGACTATGTCCAAATCTGTAACCTCCATCTCTATCTAGTCAATCATTGGAAATGACACATTAGCAAGAGCATTGTATCTCTCATCAAGAACGTTATCATCCTCAACCACCTTGTCAAGACTAGGAACAAATCAATAGATTTTACAAATTTGGCGGTCATTCTCATATAGTTCCTTCTCTTGACCTTACGATCATCTTCGCAATTTACCCAGAAGTATTCAACATGGAGCCTGTGGGCATACTGCCTTCCAACCTATTTTTTTAGTTTTCCCAAAGTATGCAAGTCTTCTCGCTCTGCATGTATCTCTAAGTTATATTTTGAAAGCTCATTTTTTGAATTTTCTGCACACGAGGCAACAGGGCACAAATATACTCCTTGACCAAATACTATGGGGTATGGAACCCCAACATAGTGCTTCTCATGCAACAATGAATGGTTTTTTTTTAGCTGTCAGGGGGTGATCCCACAATACTGGTTTACAATTTTTGGCCAAATTGGACATTTAACTGAATTTTTTAACTAAATCTTCACTTTTGGGCACCTATAGCAGCTAAACCATGAGGAATTTGAAGATATGCAAACTAGTGATTTGTGACATTTTGTCTATAGATTCTACATTTTTTTTTTCAAAATTTTTGGAATCAGATTGCACTTCTTTTTCCATCTCCTTTGAAAACTAGTTTTTAACAGTAAACACCATTTTTAAAGAGTGACGTTGCTGGATAACACATAACTTTTTTTCTATGAAGTATAAAATTCTATTTTTTTTGAATTTAGATCCGTAACTGCATGGAATTGGTTTCATAGCATTTCATTGAATATTTTTTTCTTAATTAAGTTTCAAAGTCAAACCAATTACAATTTAGACATGATTTACTGGCTAAAATATAACTTTTTTTGTATGTATTGAAATTCCTTTTTTTTTGTGTTGGATCAAGGACATCAATATCTAGTGCACTTATTTTTTTAATTTTTTTTGATAATCTGCTATTTTTCCACATGTGCAGAACAGAGAGCTTGATTTTCGATGAAAAACCTACATTCACAAGAAATAAAAAAATAAATTTAATAATCAAATTTAATTTAATTAAAATTATACCTTTTGGAAGCTTATAATAAGGACTACATACTTACAAAAATAAATTTTAAATGAATTCATTTGATCCCCCAAAAGGTAAATCAAAAGTGGTTTTTTATCAGCATTTTGATAGGTGTAAAGGAGACACTGTTATAGGTATGGTTTCAAACTAGCAGGGTTCTATCCAAGGGGGCTTGGTCTAAGGTGGTTTGATCAAACCCTCTTCAATTGGAATCCTTTAAATGGAACTTTTCAAGGCTTAAATCATTATATCTTCTAAAAATATGTGATTTTAGCAAAAATCAGGATCTCCCAGAAAGTGTAAACCACTATTGTGGGATCACCCCAGGTCAATTCCAATAGAATCATTTGATCACTAGGATACTGAGGCAGTTAATATGGGAACCTTGAGAATCCCTCCGCCTTTATGTAGGTAAACTTGGGGAATTGAATAAAGGAGTACCTAATTTTTTTAACCAATACCTTGGTGTTGTGAGACATTTTTTATGGTAATCATTTGATAAGGTCCGAACGATGTGCATTAGAAGGCATCGTTGACCCACTTGTAATATTTCTTGTAGTTTTTGTATTGTAGCTGAGGGTAACAGTCATAAACAAGGTTTTTCCCTTTCTTCATTCCCAATTCACCAACACAATCCAATCCTTTGTAGGGGAAAGTGATTGTCAGAAGATATACGATGTAGGAATTCATATAGAACTCCCTTGTCCTCTTTACTGCAACAAATTGTTTGTGCAAATTATCACTGATTATCTTTGCCCAGTGAAACTTAGCTTCACCTCAAAGGATTTTTTCTACAAAGTACAACATTCATTCCTTGAAGATTGTTGAAGTGGGGAGTCCCATTACCCTGCTTAAGAGTGTTATGAGGTCATTGACCTCCTCTGTAAAATCACTTTGGTATAGCTTTTGAGGTACTTTGTTATTGTTTCCCCTCTTATCAATCAACCATGTCTAATTTATGGTTCTTTTGCAATCAATGGGGTCTACTTTCCACACATTTAACACATATTCTTTCTCAGTTTCTTCCATCTTGTCAAATAGCGGGATCCCAAATGTTCTCCTAATCGACATAGGATTCAAATCAGCTATCACTCTTCCATCCATAGTAACTATTATTCTAGTTGGATGATGATAGCATTCTCGACATGCAAAGATCAACTCTGGAATGATTAGAGCTAGAGGGAAACCTATCGCTTTTGCAATCCCAATCTTCTTTATCCTCAAAGCCTCTTTTATCTTTGGATTAACCAAGATCCGTTTCCTGAATTCATCTATGCTGACATGACCTAATTTTATATTTGTTACCTTGTCCCGATTTGAGGTAATCTTTGAACTGCACTCAACCCCATGGAACTCATACTTCATTTTGGCTTTTTCTTTTTCTCGGTATCAGGACATAATAACCTGGCCACAATAACTCTAGACACAATAACCCCATCATAATAACCCAAGGACAAAATAACCCAGGGTCATAATAACCCATGGACAGAATAACCCGTGGTCAAAATAACCCATGGACAAAATAACCCATGTAATTTATAAATTGTGTTTTCCTTTGTCTATATTCTTGTGGGGATATTTTGTCCATGGGTTATTTTAACCACGGGTTATTTTGGCTTGGGTTATTATGACCCTGGGTTATTTTTTCCTTGGGTTATTGTGACCGGGTTATTTTGGTCGGGTTATTATGTCCTATAACCCTTTTTCTCCTCTTGTAGCTTTCACACTCTTCTTTCCCTTATCAGTTTTCTCAGTTGGTTCAATAATTCCTACACAAAGAATGCATAGTAAATGCCTCAAGACTCTATTTAAATCATGTTGAAATGTTATTAAATACATCTATTTACCTCAAAAAGATCCTTACATTCATTAAATTTCATTATTTCATGCTCATTTGTAAGGTTTGCAACTTTGCGAGTGTGATGGTGTGGGTTTCTGCCCTATGGAAGCTACCAGTGTCATGGCCGCTAGAAACTGCTCAAGGAGCACGGAAACCCACAAACGGATTTGTAGAGGGATATCTCCATAAATTTCAAGTGTCAAGTCATTTTAATGCAAACATATTAAGTCACGTGGGAAATGAAAATTCAAGTACTTGGGATCACTTTCCTTGGCAAAATTTGCATTCTAGGCTCATGCGGAAAACTATGATGTGGAATTTGCTGCTTAGAAAGTTGTTTAGGTTTTTTCGTTGATCAACAACCTTGGGGCTACAAAATTATGCAATTGGAGTTCCACCTCCCAATCTCTGCATCGATTATATACTTGGAAAATTTGGGTTAAGGCAATTTGGCACATGGATAATAAGATGAGGAATTATGTTTGATCACCTCGCTTGAGAACATAACCACTTGGAAAATTGTAGAAAATTGGTGTACGGGCACCGCTCATGCAGACGTCATCAGGTGTTTTGTAGTTAGGAGATGGCTTTGGGCTTATGGAGATCTACAAGCGGAGTTTTGCATGGGAAAACTCGTAAAGGACAAAGGCTCAAATGACTTTATGTTTGAGTGATTGTTGAGGTGATGTGGGAATGGGTGAAGCGGAAGCCCCTGATGTGGGTTTCGTCATGTGTTTGGTAGTTAGGAATGACTTTGATAAGATGGCCTCCCGTACGCGGAGATCCACATGGAGAAATTTGCACCAGTGTTTGGTTTAACATTTTCATTTTCACTTGAGTGGGTCAAAGTGACAATGCTAGATTTGGTGCTTATGTCATCAGGTATTGGCTTTAGGGGCATGCGGAAAGTTTGTTAGTGGAAGGCACTAGGCGGAATACCGTGTATGATTTGTTGTTAAACAATGACTTAGGGTGGATAGACCTTCGCCAACATCAACCCACAAGAAAGAACCCACAGTGGCCCGAAGACTTAGTAGTTAAAAGCCATAGGTTTCATTATTCATAGGGGAGGGATAAAGGTAGAAAATAATGGGCGGAAATCCATTAGACTTTAGTCGTTGACAACGGCTTGAACCCCACGGTTTCCCGCAAGGAAATATCTGTATTGGGCTCTCCGCAAGATTGTTAAGTGTATGATGTTTTAATAATTTTCATGACCATGAGTCTCGACCTGTGAAAAATGTGAGGGCGGATACCCTATTCACTCGTGTTGTTGGGACATAAATTAAAGGGCATCCCCCTGTAAGGGAACTCCCCGCATTGGCATTCATACTCAGAAACCTTTGTGCCCTATGGTTATTAGTTACAATGCTCATTTAATCCTTAATAAAAATGGTCAGGGGTATTCTAGTTACAATTCTTAGGGATTTATCAAAACCTGACCATGAATTTGACACAAAAACAAACCCTAAATAGCTAATTCTAAAATTTTGGTAGCATAGCTCTTAACAAATTTAAGCACACAACAACAAAGGAGAGAATTATGCCTACCTGCCACTGCATGAAAGGTGGAGAAGAATGGTGTTTCAGTCGCTAGACTCAATTGCAGATGCAGTAGTAGTGAGCTCCTCCAATTTCAAATAATCGGGTGAAAATGATAGGCTAGCGGCCTCCTATTTATAAACCTTTGCACCATTAATGCAAGCATTAATTGTAGGTATTTCGAAAAGCATGCACAGGTACAATGTGGAAACCCAAAGGGTGGAAGTTGTGCATCAAAAGCATGTTTGGAAAAATGATAGGAGAAAGCGGTGAGCGACAAATCCGCTACAGAAAGATGAAGGCCACATGTCATAAGAAACGACGCAGAGGAGACGGAATTCTATAGACGGAGACCCACAAATGGAAACCTGCAAAGCAACTTTTATGGACAGCAAAAGGGGACGCGGCTCTTGCATGGCAGAAACCTACAAAGGTTTTCCCGAATAAGCTCAATACTTCCTGTAACTTTGGAAAATGGTGAGTCATGCCAATATTTTGTAATTTTGAAAGCACCTTATCAACTTGGGTCCAAAAAAAGGGAACAAAAAATGAGGCGAACGCAAACTGACTCGACGGAGGAAAAACAAAAAGAGGGGGTCCCTGCTCTGAGCGGGGTGTGTTCCAAGGATAAGGATTCATCTGGAACCCAAGATCTCTGGTTTCGCAGACCAGAAACAAGGCATCATCAAATGAACTCAAGGCTCAAAGGAGAATAAAATCCTTAATTGAATCGATCCAAAAACTTTTAGAAGTGTGTGCATATGGAGAGTTAATTCCCCTCCCTTAGAACTATAGAGACGAGTGCCCAATTATCCAAAACAAGCTACGTACGTAATCTAACTCCAAAAGTAACCTAGACATTTCCTCGTTGTTGATTAGGTGTCCATAGCCCCGATGGAGTTGTCACTACAATCCCCAAGAACATTGCTCTATTGTCAATCAGGCATCCATAGCCCTAATAGAGTTGTTCCCACACCCACACAGTTGCTTGTTTATCAATTTCCTTTTTTTCTTTTTCTCTTTTCTTTCTTTTATGCTTTTCTTTTGTACTTTCTTGCTCAATTGAATAAGCCATGAAGCTTATAGCGGGGTTTGGAGATTGCAGTGGTCACTGAAGTAGATTTATGATTTTTCACTTGTCAAGGCCTCATGATAAATGGTGCAAAGGTTTCATCAACCAAACTCTTGCTTGACCTTTGCACATTTTTCTGAATAGCATTAAAGATATGGGTTGCACGAGAGCCGAGATAAATGTGAAAGAATTCAAACAAGAGTTTCATTCTAGGTCAAGCAAGAGTTTGGTTGATGAAACCTGACTCACGGAAGTGAATAGAAAATTATTGGTAACTCATGAATACTTATCCATGGAACAAACACTAATGTGTAGCAAAGTGGGCCCTTTATACAGGCTAGGCACAACCACCACATTAAAACCAAACAACACCCTCAACAAAAATTGGCAAAACCAACAAAATAAAAGCAAAACAAAATGCAACCAAAATGCCTAATTTAACTATGTACAGGAGTGAGCTAAAATAGCTTAGGAAAGGAAATAATGCTTCAAGTATTGCTCATTGATTGGCAATGGGACATTTTCTCCAGTAAGGGTCTTCAAGCGAAAGGCATTGTCTCCTAGGATTTCAGAAATCTGAAAGGGGCCAAGCCAAATCTTGTCGAATTTATCATGCCCCCCTTTCTTCTAATGGACCTTATCCCAATATAACACTAGATCAACAATTCTAAAGGCCTTAACCTTGGCTCTATGATCAAACCATATTTTGACTATGCCCTAATGTTTGGAAAAAATTTCCACAATGTCATCTCGTTTTTCTTCTAAATGGAGCAATTCATCCATATGGGCCTCAAGATGTTCTCCCTCCTCATAGTAGGTGTTGATAAATTGTAATGTGGAAATCCTAAGGTGGATCGAGAAAATTGGTTCCAAACCATAAACCAGATGATATGGGGAATTTCCTAAGGCTGCTTTGTGTCAAGTATGATCTACCTATAGAGAAAACTATAACTGGGTGTGCCAATCCTTTGGGTTCTTATCTAGTAGCTTATAGATGGCAGTCAATAAATTTTTGTTCATGGATTCAGCTAACCCGTTACCCTCAAGATAGTAATTTGATGAGAATTTTAGCACAATCCCATAATTGAAATCCCAACCCGCAAATTTGAGAGAGACAAAGGCGGGACCATTATCACATACTAATACAAAAGAGCATCCAAAATGATTGATAATGTAACTTTCAAGAAAATTAATCACTACCTATGTTGTACATTGTCTATAAGAAATAGCATCTGTCCACCTAGTACAATAATCGGTTGCGGTTAGAATATAACTGTGTCCCACAGAGGATTGTGGGTTGACCAAACCAATGAAATCTAGTCCCCACTGGGTGAACAACCTTACCTCAGTAACCGGTTGAAGTGGAACAACAGTATAACTTTCCTTGGTGGCAGTAATCTGGCAAACATGACAGGACCAAACGTGATTGTGAGCATCTTTAAACAATGTCGGCCAATAATATCTAACTTGCGGAATTAGGTGGGCTATTGAAGGGCCTGATCCATGCCCCGTCCCAAATCTATCTCAAAATTCACATAGCACTTCAGCTGCTTCATCTATCCCAAGGTGTCAGAGGTAGATCCCTTCATGATTCTTCTTGTACAACATGGCACCTTTCAACATATAACTATTACTTTTCATCCGTAGAGCACATTTCTGGACTCCTTGCAAGCATGGCGGGCACTTGTGGTTTAGAAAATAATACACAATGTCATCATACCATTCATCTGGCGAGACTTCCTCCAACTAGTACTGCTGGGCAATGAGATCTTAGTCTATTTCAACCATGGTGCACATGAGAGCCTAACCTCCAACCAGTTTCATAGGTTGTATCTCCATATCATACTCTTACAGAAATGTAACCCACTTGGCTTTCCTTTCTCCTGGCTCATTTTTCATTAGCAATATCTTAATTGTTGGATCTAGGACAATAGAAAATACCTTATTTCTTAGGATGTAGTGCCTTAACTTCTTGACTCCGTGGACTAGGGCATATGCCTGCCTTTCAACATTCGGATAACGCAACTCAGCATCCTTCAGTGGAGCACTCATGAAGGCAATAGGATGCTCACTTCCCTTGTCATCATTTTGCGTCAACATGCTGGCACATTAGTGATTTGAGGCAAATGATTATATATAGAATGGTTTAGAATAGTCTAGGCTCACTAAGAGGGGAGCATTTGTGATGGATCTCTTTATTTCTGTAAAATATTGTTTGGCCTCTAGCATCCATTCAACCTTCGCATCCTACTTAAGCATAGCATTCATTGGTTTCACAATCTTAACAAACCCTATAATAAACTTTCTTACAAAATTAATCTTCCCAAAGAAGGACTTCATTTCTTTCTTGCTCCCGGGGGGTTGAATCTTCAAAATAGCCTAAATGCATTCTAGATCAATTGATATTCCATTCTCTAAGATTACATGTCCTAGCACTTTTCCCTCAATTACCCCAAAGACACACTTTTTAGGATTTAATGAAATGCCAAACTCTTGACATTTTTGGAAAATGTTGCATAAATTAGAGACATGATCTCCTCTCTTCTTTGAAAACATTGTGAGATCATCCATGTAGATGATGATGAATTTACCAATGAGATCCTTGAAAGCTATATCCATAGCACGTTGGAATGTTGCCCCAACGTTGATTAGACCGAATGGAATCCTTTTGTATGTGAATGTACCTCACTTTGTGGTGAAGGCAGTCTTGTGTCTATCTTCATACTGCACCATCACTTGGTTGTAGCCTGAGTAGCCATCGAGAAAGGACATCATTGTGATCCATTGACAATATGTAATACTTCATCCAGTGAAGGCAACAGATAGTTATCCTTTTCAGAAGCTCGGTTCAAGTTTCTGAAGTTCACGCACAACCTAATTTCTCCATTCTTCTTTCGAACTAGGGCCAAATTGGCCACCTAGGTGGAGTTTCAAATAGGGAAAATGATAATTGTTGATAGCAACTTCTTCACTTCTTTAAAAACAATGGGTTCCAATAGTGCATTGATTGGACGTTGTCGTTGCTTGAATGGCTTCAAATCTGGCTTGAGGGGAATGGTGTGGGTAGTGATTGAAGTATCATACGTCTTGAGGTCCTCATACCCCCAAAATATCATGTCATGGTATGTTTGCAATGTATTAATTATCCCTTTCTTCTGGAGTACATACTTTACCAATAAAAATGTTCTTTACATTTTATGTAGTACCTAGGTTATACCCATCACATTAACTGTCTATGGAGTCCTTTTTGGTCTGCTAGCCTTGATCACTTATATGGTCAAGGTCAAAGATCCTTTCTAGTTGCACCATACCTTTGGGTATTGTGTTGGTCTTCAAATTAATGACCCCTTCTATATCAAGCTCTGCTTCCTCAGGTTCCACTTCGTCTATAATTTGAGAAGCAAACACATCTGAGCTAGTAATGAAGTCTAGGATATGCTTTTTGTCTTCAAACACTTGGAAATCAGTCACATTATTAGTGATGGATAGGGTAGGGGAGAGTTCTATGGTGAATTTCTTTAGGACAGTTAATGACAAAGGCTGGAGGGTGCTAGCTACATGTGCTAATGTGTCAACAATTTGGTTCTTTGTTTGAGGAATCAACTGGATATTAAATGCATCAAACCCCTCTATCAGATCCCACACCTTATTCCTATAGTTAGCTAACCTTCAGTCATGGAATGAGTATAATTTTTTGACCTATCTGACAACTAGCTCCAAATCCCCAAATACTTGTAATATTTTAACCCTTTTTCGTAATGCCATAAGTAACCCATGCACTAATTCTTCAGACTCCACTACATTATTGGTACAATAAAATTGCAATCTATGTGTAGCAAAGTAGGTCTTACTTGAGGGACTGATTAGCTCGAAGGCTACTCCCGCTCCTTGCTTAGATTTGGATCATCAAAGTGCAACGTCCAAAACTTGGAAGAACACCCTCCTTTGGAGCTGATAGAGCACACCTCATTTCTGGGTAGTGCCTCCAGTCCCTCAAACTTGGACTATTTGCATTCAAACTGGTTCTAACTTTTTTTCCCCTTCATAGCTTCTACCGAGGTGATATGCCTTTGAATATGATCAATTTTTGTTTGACAAACACAACACTCAAACTCAAAATGGGATGTGTTGTGAATTTTGCACCAGCTAGGCAGCAGTAGCTCCTTGAAATCTATCCTGGCTCCTAGGATGAGTATATCTTGCATGCACTTCTGAATGAACTCTTGAAAACCATCAAACAAACACAGGTGGTCATCTTCCTAAAAAAATTCATTATCAGATTCATTCAATGCTCCCGTCCTATCAGGAAAGGTAGCCAAATTGGTAGAGGTGTGACATAGTACAAGAACTTCTTTTGCCTCCTCTTCTTCACCTTCATATGTGACTGGGAAATTATTCCCAAATTTTCTTTCAGCAAATAATACTTCATTCATCTTGTTGTATTTAGTGATCAAAAATATCATTCTCGGTTCACGTTCAGTCCGGATCTGATTAGGTAGCCCCTTCCGAGGGAGCCACATATTTGAATAATCAATTGAAGTATACCTATTGAGAGCCCGAGTGAAGTCTCTTCCTAATATGATACCATAAGTATCAAGGATATAAGCAACTTGGATATCAATGACTTGTTGCACTCTTGGGTCTACTGCAATCTGAATAGGGATCTTGTTTAGCTCTCCCACCACATTGACCTCAGTCTTATCTAGCTTGGTTACCTTACGTTTGGATGAGGTAGGGGTTATTCCCAATGCTTGGCATACTACAAACAACACGACATTAGTAGAGGCTCCATAATCCAGTAGGAAGTTGTGCAAATTTTTTCCAAACACACAGATGGTCAACAGGAAAGGAGGGGTCTCCAGCCTTCCTTAGAAATCCAATAGTGGCATTGGCTTGAGCTACCCGAGCCTTATCCTTTTCATTACTTTTATCCTTTATTTGCATCAGATTTTGTGCCTTGGTTGATTGCTTATCCTATTGTTGATCCTTACTAGATTGTTGATCCATCTTCTTTCCCATGATTTCTCTAATTATCGGCTCATTATTAGAGGTATCAAATGAGACCTTTGTTACTGCATCTTAGGTTGGTTTTTATGGTGAAGTCCCATTCAATAACTGAAAGAATGCATTTCTAATGGTAGGAACTCTCAGTAGCTCAAAGGCTGACATACTCACTTTTACCTTCTTTAATTCTTCTGCCACATACTCTCTCATCTATTCAACATCCACCTCATATGGATTTCCTTTGGCGAGATTGGTGTGTTGTTCTTTGGTAGGATTGGGAAACCTATTTATATTTGAAGTACTGAGTAGGCACCCTTGGGTAGGGTGGGTTATTGCTAGCATGTGGGTCAGGTGGTGCATTAAAATTGTTTGGTGGAATGGAAGTTGTAAATGGAACATCGACTTGTCTATTTCTCAAGTTATAAGGGGTTGGGTGTTGGTGGAACATATGAACCTCTTCCTCTCATTGTTCTTCCTCATCTTTAGCACCATTATCTATTGAATCAAACATCTGAAGTAAAGTTCCTTCGTTACATACCTCGTTTGCTTCGCCTCCCTTTTCGGCAGCCTCCTTTTCGGGTTTGTTCTTGTCACCTTGAGGGAAGGGCACCTAGTTGACAACCAAAACTAAATGATAAGGATTTGAGGGAACTATTTCTCTGTAGCTTGAACTATCAACAACATTTTGTACTTCCACTTGAAAGATTACAGTAGTAGTTTGAAACTCAGGAAATCCTAGCTCAAAATGCATGTTGGTTTGATGGATTCTACACCATTCGGATAACATTGCCTCAACCAAGTATACTTCGCTTACCAATTTATCTACACTACCACGTGGGTCAAGTTGTGTGTGCAACCATCCATTGTTTGGTCTAGTATTCCATGTTCTATTCTATCTTTGGGGCTACCTTCTTTCAAAAAAAATTCCAGAATTTTGACCTCATTCATAGTTCTACCCTGAAGATGGACCTGAATCACTATTGTCTCTATGGTAGTTGGCTTGAATGCTTCTTTGAGAAGCTTGCAGTTGATTGTTCTTTTTTCTCAAGTGAGTAACCTTAGTGGTCAGTTTCTTTACTTTCTCAACCAAATCGTCAATCCACTCTTTATCTGAATTGCTTTGCATCGGTATTAATTTTTGGAGAAAAATAAGGTGTGTTGTGGACAAGTTCTACTAAGCAACTGAAGCTTCAGAGTTCTGAAAGTATGTAGGTATGTTGGGCTTCTATGAATAAGTCTTTTGATTTTAAGTCTTTAGATAATTGGGTATGGGTGCAGCCTAATTCCATAGAGGCCCTGGATGTGGCACAATAGGAAGCTGGGGAACCTAATTCATCAATGGAGTTTGATAGGCTAATGCATGGTTGAGCTCGTGGACTTGTCCAGGATTGGCAGTTCAAGTCCCAATGAAGGTAGTGGACTATCCAAGTGTTGTCCCAAATCTATGTTTGCCTTCACTACTTCTACGTAAGCATCCACTAGACATGCAGGGGGTTGATGCATTCACTTGACTAAGGTTGATGTGAGATTGTATAAAGAAGAGTGATATACTGCTCTTGTTGAAGCATCACCAACCATGTAGGGTGGTTGTAATCTCATATATGCTCGATGAAATCTATTTTTGAAGGAGTTGATTGGCTCAGTAATTTCCCTCTTGACAGACATGAACTGTTGGTATAAGTCTATGGGGCTGATTGGAATTTTGAATTTCTGCAAGAATATATCCTTCACGAGGTTCCACCAAGTGATTGAATCTATAGGTAGATGAATATACTAGTAAATTCTTCCTCTCCAAGAGAATATGGGAAGATTCTGCAAGGAACATCTTCATGGTCAATTTGTCTATCTTTGAGGGTAGTTTGGAAGATTTTAATGTGTTCTTCTACTATCTTTTGAGGATCATTGGTGTAGAATTTAGAGCAGAAACTTTCTGGATTGTTTATCATATCATGGTAGTCATTAAAGGAAATGGTGAGGGATTTGGTTCCCAACCAAGCCATTTGTGGAGGTGGGGGTGGTAATGGCTAAGCTACAACAATTTGTGGTTGAGATATGGTGGCTGCAATGTTTTGGATGTGGCTAGTAAATGGAGAAAATCTGGTTGGAGTGAATGAGAAGATGGGGATGGAGGGGATGGAGGAGATGGAGGTTGAGTGAGTGGTGTTGATGTTGAATCTTCCCCTTTCTTGGCTCTCCTAGCCCTGGTAGGGGTCTTTAATTCTTGAAACTCTCCTTTATATTGTGTAGATCTAGTTACCCTGTAGAATCTTTGTGGAGAGAATGACCCTATTTGATCTAGCTTCATCTAATAGCCCTCCTTCTAGTGCCAGTTTTTTTGATGGGTGTTTTTGCACTTCTCAAAACAAACAAAACACAAGTGTAATGTCTCTCTTGAAAGGTAATAATTTGCAACTAATTTTCAGAAAATCACCCCAAGGTCTTTTGGATGTCAGGTCATGACTATGCAAAACATCTCAGTTGTTGATGTGTGATTTGTTAGTAATCACAAGGGCCCTTAATGGTTCACAAAGTGTGGAAATTATGGGTTTATGATGAAGTTTCAAAAAAATTGAAAACATTACCGTGATTTGCAACTAATTTTCAGAAAATCACCCCAAGGTCTTTTGGATGTCAGGTCATGACTATGCAAAAAATCTCAGTTGTTGATGTGTGATTTGTTAGTAATCACAAGGGCCCTTAATGGTTCACAAAGTGTGGAAATTATGGTGAACAGTAGCAACAAATTTATAAAAGTAATTTGAAACTTATTCTTTTCATCAGATTTAACATTACCGTGATGTTGGAAACTTATGTTTAACTTAGATTTAAAAGAAAATTAAAAAGGATGCAAGGGTTAAGAAGTTGTTCTAAAACTAAAACTATGAATAGAAACAATAATAATCAGTGTTACAATAGACAAACTTCCCAAACCAAGTTTTGCTTAACCAAGAATATCCTACAGTATCACAAAACTAGTGTCATCTTCTAAGGTTCTTTACAAATTTTCAAATTGTAACATTCACCTATTTAGCATGAACATATAGTTGAACTTAAGTGCAACAAGTAAACAAGATCAAACTAGCTTTACACAACAATTTATCAACAATAAATCACCAAAAGCATGAGCTAGAAGTGCATCAAATACTATAACATACAGTCACCATTAAAGCTATTCAGAAACTAACAAGTTGAAATGAAACTTAAACAGTAAAATAAACTAAACTGAAAGAAATATGGAGGTTGAATCATGCACACACAATGAGAAAACTCAAAGAAACACCAAAATTCAATGTTTTCTTATATATTGTTGCAGAGTACCTTTACACAACAACTCATCTCTCTCTTTGAAAATAAGAGGATGCTCCTATTTATAGCTTTCAAAAAGTAGAATGAATGGCCAAGATTAATTCACAATGAATGGCCTAGATTCATTCTAACGTAGGGCTTCACATCACCCAATATAAGTACAAAATTTACAATAGAAAATTGGCTACTATTTGTCTTTTCCCTATTTTGTCCTTTAGCCAATTTTTTCTTGTAGCCTATTTTGTCATCTGGCTACCTTTTTAAATATTCATCCTCTATTATAGGATTTTCAGCTTCTTTTTGCAATAAGACATAATGGAAAAATTTCCCTAGGGTAGCCAATAGATTAGAGTCCTCTAGGAAGTCAAATTTGGTGTTGCGGAAGGCGATCCTTTTGAATTCCTCCATCATTTCATCATGATGCATTACACATGTATCTCCCGCCTGAATCATTTGTTCTGATTAGAAGAAAGCTCGTGCGACGAAATCCATGAAGTCCGCTGACAAAGTGTCACCCATTCCCTGTTCCATTCTCCTATGTAATTTGCGCTTTATAGCTTCTCGATCCAATTCTTGTGTCGACATTTCAGCTCCTGTCGACAATTTTAAGAGGTCATCACTTTCATCCAGGTGAGCTAAGACACGGGAATGAATAGCATCCAACCCAATCAGAGACTTCTCTAAAGTCCCCTTTTTGAATTCAAGGTTAATTAACCAAGCTTCAAGTAGCCAGTGATCTTCCTTCGGCAAGGCTAGCTCTTTCCCCCAAACCTCTACAGATAGCTTAAGAATGCTTTTCAGCTTGGGGTATGTGATTTTGTAAAGATCGGGAAAATCTTTACATGCCTCTGCCTCCTTCTCAACCTCTTTTTTCAAGACCAAATAATGATTATGCATTTTGACTGCATAATGGATAACTTTATTACCTTTGTCTATCACCCTTTTGAACCATTCTAATGTGGAATTTTTCCAATTCTTCATTCTTTCCATTTTATTGATCTCCTCCTTTGATTGAAAGGTAGGTGCCAGTGATTCCATTGGAGATTCTTCTCTGATTTTTGTCCATTTTTGTATAAAGGAAGTCAATTATGCCACTTGTGCTTTCAAATCCTCCTTTGTGGACTAATATTTGTCCATTTGTTGCATAATTGATGTAGCAAACCCCTGAAAATCATTAATCTTTTGTGCTCAAGAAGTTGGGCGTAGGTTGATGGTCGTCACCTAGTAATCCTTGGCCTGAGGGGTCCCTACATCTTTTTTTGTCATTGGGGTAGCCATGTGCAATATGCAGGAGCCCGACACATCTATTGTAATGTGGGATCTAACTTTAGGTTTCTTCTTCTCATGTGTCTTCACCTATGCTTGAGCCAGTATGGCTTCTAGACGAGCCTTAGGGTCTAGAAGCACGAGAGCTTTAATCTTCAGTTGTTGTTCCAGCCAAGAGGGGATTTATGTTTTTTGTTCATGGGATGTAGTGTTGAATTCATTATCCCCTTCCCTTTGACTTTTTGAAAGCTCCTCCTCTTCATGTTTGGGGGAATCTTCAATGTTCTCTTTTTCTTTTTCTTTCCCCTTTTCTTGCATTATTCCTTTCTCTTTATCAGGCTCAATGGATCCTATATTTTTCTCATCAATATTTTCTTCGTCTCGGGTGAGCTCATCTTTCTTTTCATCTTCACTTTCCTTCTCTTCATCTCATTCCTTCTCCTAAGGCTTTTCTTTATCCTATAGGCCCTCTTCTTGGCCAGCCTCTAGGAGTTCATCACCCTCTCCCGTATCAATCCCTATGTCATTTCTTCCTTCCTCAGAGCAGTGCTCCTCTGGACTCGCCTCCTTGTCATTATGTTCTTTATGTTTCTCACCCCCAAGCTCTTGATCTGAGGTATCCACATCATAGTGGGTTTCAAATCCACTCATTTCTATGTCCTTAGGTGTTTTCTACCCTTCTTCATCTGAGGCTACTTCATCCAAATCAATCCTTAAACCACCTTCAACATGTTCAAAATAATCTTCACAGTTTGAATCCTCATGCTCTTTGGTAATTTCAACTGTTTCTTTAAGTTTTTCCTCATTCCTCCTCTCCATTTCTTCACATATCTGCATTTTTTCCTCCATTTTGGGTTGCTCAGTAGGAGGTGGAGGGATGGGTAGTGATGCAACAAGCTGAGCCATAAGTAGTTTGACTTGTTAACTTTTGAAAATTGGGGTGGAATGTTTTGTAAATAAGAGAGAAAAGTCTCAGGCAAGGCAACAGGCTCCATAGAGGTAGTTGGCATAGATGGTTGTAAGGTGGAGAGAGTTGGTAATGTAGGCGGGAGCGAGGAAGATGATAGCTGAGAAGTGGTTGAGGAAGAAGAATCAACCACAACCATGGGAGCAATTGGGGAAGCATAGGTAAAGTGGATAGAGATTTCCACAGCAGGTGAAGATGACATAAGTAATGATGAGGGAGTGGAAGGAGATGGTGCGGTGGTGGCAACTTGGAGCATGGAAGTGGTAGGCAGAGGCGATTGCGGTTGCTTAGCTTCAACCTCATGTGGTAGGGACTCCTCTTCTTGAATGGGGGGATTTTAGGAACGAAGATTCCAATTCTCTTGGGCTTTTTAGGTGGCCTCTGCCCCTTGACGGCTTTCCTAGTGTACACCTTTTTTTTAGGAACGAAGATTCCAATTCTATGCAAAAACATGATATGTAGAAGTGGTGAGCGAGAAGTCCACTATGAAAAGACAAAAGGCACATGTTATAAGAAACAACACAAAGGAGATGAAAGTCCGTAGACAGAGACCTGCAAAGCAACTTCCACGGATGGCAAAAGGGGACGTAGCTCCCGCATGGCGGAAACCCGCAAAGGTTTTTCCGCATAAGCTCGAGACTTCCCGTAACTTTGGTGAATGGTGATTCATTCCAATATTTTACAATTTTGAAAGGACCTTATCAACTTGGGTCCAAGATAGGGGCACAAAAAGCGAGGTGAACGTGAACCGACCCGGGGAAGGAAAAATGAAAAGAAGGGGTCCTCGGTCTGAGTGGGGCATGTCTGCAAAAGGCACAACACTAACCAAAAGACTTAATCAAATCCAATGCATGGATACACAGAGTAATAAAAAACATGTATAGATAATTCCTAATTAAAGAAATTAATCACCTACACATGTTCACATCATAACACAAAATGTAGGGATAATGTGTTAATGAAGAAATGTCATAGCATATCAAATTACAATCCACAAGGGATGAGTGTCATGCATATGCCACATAGACACTATGCATAGTATCGATGAAGATACATTGCATTGACATGTTCTTTAGAGGTGTTCCATACATAGACAATAGCCCATAAGCACCAGAATTATACATAAAGATGATAATGTAAGGGCCTAACCAATTAGGGCTAAACTTTCCCTTTTGGTCAGGCGACACATTTACATTTCTTTGATTCTCATAGAGAAGTAGATCACCTACCTTGAAAGTTCTAGAAAGGACACCCTAATTATAATGTTTAGAGATTAATCATTGATAAGCTTGGAGATGATCGAGGGTCTGAAACGACGCTCATCGAGCAACTCAAGCTGGTGCAAATGATTAGCATGGTAAGTGTCATCATCAATTAATCCTTTAAGGGAAACTCGTAAAGATGGAATTTCCAGCTCTAAAGGCATGATAGCCTTGACACCATACACGAGGTTGTACGATGTTGTACTAGTCGCCCTACGAACTCTCGTGCGATAAGCCCACAAGGTGTATATTAACTAAGTATGCCAATATTTACCGTATGTATTTATTGTTTTTTGAAGAATTAGCTCAAGGGTTTTATTAGGCGCTGCATCTTGGCCATTAGATTGAGGATAGTATGGTGTAGAAAAAAGATGTTGAATAGGAAACTTTTCCAGGAATTGCTTCACCTCTTTGTTCTTAAATGAAGTACCACTGTCAGAAACAAGGGTAGAAGGCAATCCAAAACAAGCAATGATGTTTAAAATAAAGCTACAAATTGCTTCGATGTTTGTGGATCATAGTGGAACAACTTCGTCCCATTTCGTAATGTAATTAGTAGCGATAATGATGAAGGTATGTCCTTTAGAAGGAGGTGATATTTTACCAATAATATCCAACCCCCATTTTGTGAATGGCGAAGGAGAGGTATGATTTTGAAGCTCTTGAGCAGGATCATGAATAATATTGCTATGATGTTGACACTGTGAACACTTCTTGACAAAGGCAAAGGAGTTTTTCTCCATCATTTTCCAAAATTATCCCATGTGAATCAGTTTAAGCACTAGGGATTTACCACCAAAATGTCCACCTCCAGAGCTCAAATGGGCTTCTTGAAGGGCAAGGGGTATTTTTTCTTTAGTGAGACACCAAAGAAGATCATTATAAGACTTTTTAGTAAAGAACATTAGACAATATAATGTATTAGAATGAATTTTTTTGTATCTAAGTGCGAGCACTTTTCATCACACTTTCGAGAAAATTTCTAGTCTTTAGATAATTATAAATGTGAGAATACCATTCCTCCAAATCTATGTGAGAATAGACTAGAGCATCAAATTCAAGTTGATCTAAGATAGCAGGAGAGAAAAGAATCTAAACCACAAAGTGGTATTCTTTTATGCCACCATCCAGAGACACAAGGGAGTCTGCACTTGCCATTACATCTGCATGTCGATTTTCTCTCCTAGGAACACTATCTATTGTGAAAGAAGAGAAACTATCAAGCAAGGATAAGGCCAAATCTCGATATTGAGATAGCTAATTTCTTCTTGGCTTGATATGTTCCTGTAATTTAATTTACGATAAGCTCAGAATCACCATGTATGTGAAGATGTTTAATGTTTAGATCTATCTCAACATGCAAGCCAGCTATAAGGGATTTGTACTCAATGATGTTATTAGTGCAATGAAATTCCAATCGAAAGGATAGAGGAACTGGCTTACCTTCGAGTGAGACTGGAGCTACACCTGCCCCAAAGCCAACTTGATATATTGACCATCAAAGTACATCTCCCATACAGGTTCATGTTTTGTTGCAAAAAGGTCTTCATCCAAAAATAGATCCAAATTAGGGAAGGAGTGAAAGGAGGGAGCCTCTGCCAATTGATCAGCAACAACTTGACCGTTAATTACTTTTTGAGTTACAAACTTGATGTAAAACTTAAAGAGCGACATTACCAATTTCGCCAACCTTCCCAAAAGATCAGTTCTAGTGAACAGATGCTTTAGAAGATCACTTTTTATAATGACATGAGTTTCAACATGAAGAAGATAATGTTGTAACTTATACGTTGCAAAAACAAGAGCAATACATTGTTTCTCCATGGTGAAATAAAAAGTTTTATAATCAACGAGAATACGACTAATGTAATGGACCATTCTTTCTTTACCATCATCATCATATTGAGCTAACAAGGCTACTAAAGCATGAGGTGATGCAGAGATATAAAGAAAAAAGGGTCTATCCTGCATAGTTGACATCAAGATAGGAGAATTGGCCAAATAACTCTTGATTGACTCAAAATATTTTTCACACTCATCATCCCATCGGAAGCGGGCATCTTTCTTCAACAAACGAGTGAAGGGAAGGGTACGATCAACCAACTGAGATATGAATCTACAAATTGCTTGGATCTTCCCCTGCAAACTATGTAGTTGAGAGATGTTTCTAGGTGGAGGCATGTTGATAATTGCATCAGTCTTATTTGTATCGAATTTGATTCCACGATGAGAGACAATAAATCCCAAAATCTTTTCGGCATCAACACTGAAAACACACTTAAGGGGATTCAGTCTCATCTTATAGATTAAAATCCTTTCAAAGATAAGACGGATTTTAAACGTGATCTTGACAAGTCATAGACTTATCCAAGATGTCATCAATGTAATCTTCTAGAATTTTGTGAATAAAATCATGAAATATAAGGGTCATCGCTCGTTGGTAATTTTCCCCTGCATTCTTTAACCCAAACAACATGACCACATAACAGAAAGTCCTCTAATGGGTAGTGAAAGTTGTCTTATATTGATCTTTTGGATTAAAACAAACCTAATTATAGGTCGAGAATCCATCCATGAAAGACAAGGCATGGCATACAATTGAGTCTTCAATCATATCAATATTAGACAACAAAATATCATCCTTAAAAGAAGCCTTCTTGAGATCACGAAATTTAATGCAATTGCAAATATGACCATTAGGCTTGTTGATAGCAGTGATATTTGATATCCAAGGTGAATATTCAATAGGACAGATAAAGCTTTCTTTTAGGAGCTTCTCTGTCTCAATCTTAACTAACGTTGCGACCTTGGGATTAATCTTTTGTTTAACGAGATTAGCATCAGGACATAGAACGATATTATGAACCACTACAAATTCATCAATATTGGGCTTGTCCTCATATGACCAAGCAAAGATATCGGGATGAAAATGTAACAAATCAGAATGTTGTTTAGATTCTTTTGAAGAAAGGAACTTTCCAGTCTTAATCATATTTTTAGAAGACTTAGGATCCATGAGGGAATTAGTAGTATCCCCATTAAGGAGAGAACTATGATTTTCAAGATGGGGAATAGGAACATCATCTTCCACATTAGATAAAGGAGTCTCCTCATCAATACTCAAAATGGATTCTCCAAAGTATGTTTGTTTATGCAAGTGATACGGGAATTTTTGTTTATGGTGATAAGAAGATAAATGAGAGTAGGCACCTAACAACTCTTTCATTGCTTCCTCTGAGGAGAAAACATCTAGAGGGACTTCGTTAGAGTCTAACTTACTCTCAATAATTTCAGGATGAATTAAACTGAGAGGTTCAACAGAAATCATGTGGTGACACTCCACCATGGTTTCTGCCTAGACTACTCATGAGAGCAACCAAGCCCCAAGTTACGCTTGCGAGGTATACATTCTATAGGAACTTGGATGCCTTGTTTGTTACGCCCACAACCCTTATGCCCATAACCATATTTAGAAACAAGCTTAAATCCAGGGTTGTAACATGTTTGAAAGCCCTGAGAAGGAGGTGGATCTACATAGAGAGCATCATTCCACCAATGGGTATCATACTCATCTATGGGATCACAATCATCCTTCTTGATAGGACTACAAACATTAGCCTCTTCAATAGAATAATGATCATCTTCCTCAATAGGGGTACAATCATTCTCCTTAATAGGAGCTTGATTGCTTTCCTTAGTGGGACGACAATTAGCTTTCTTGGCATCTAGGTATATGAAACCATTGGAAGGTCAAGGTGAATAGAGTCAACTTTTAATTCCCTGATGAAGAACTCAGAAAATTCCAAGGACCCCCAATCATCACCAAGACATGCATTTGATTCAGAAGTAGAAGGGATAGACTTAGGATTCTTTGTTTTAAGGTGATCTTCTCTAGGGACATCCATCTCAGGATCAACCTTCAAGGCAGGAACTGTTGAAGAGGGTGATAACGCATTAGAATATAATGACGGAATGCAATTTTTAAGAGTAGAATCAACTAAGGCTTAACCAGCAGCTTCCATCTCATAAAGGTGTATAGCATCAAGGTCAATCTTAATCGTAATAACCTCATTATTAGCAACAAATTTTATACAATGCAAAGTAGAGGTTACAACCCCCAAAGTGTGAATCTAGGGTCTTCCCAAGAGAATATTGTAAGGTAAAGGACTAGACATTACATAAACCAAGGTGGGTATGATAGTAGGTCCCAACCTCAAAGGTAAGATTATCATGCCTAGAGCTTGATGACCAACATTATCGAATCCATGAATGTATAAAGAAGTAGCTAAAGAAGATGAATCAATCTTAATCTTAGGCAATAGATCAATGCTACATACATTAAGAGCGGAACCTATGTCAACGAGAGCACACCTAATACCAATGTTATTAATATTGACTATAATCATGAGAGGATCTGCTTGCTTTTGTACCTCTGAGGGTGGGAGTTCCTATGGATAGAACATAATATTCGGTGAATCTGCACGAATATGAGCCATCAACACACTAACATTCATTGGCTAGCAAAAGAAGGTAAGATGGTATTTTGAAAGACTTCTTGGAGCATACCTTGATAAACTAGAGCAGACTAAAGCAAATCCCACAGTGATATCTTTCCAGGAGTAACGCGAAGTTGCTCAACAAGATCATAATCACCAAGTGCTTTAGCTATAGGTTTACGTGTTGGAGGAAGATTTGGTTGAGAAGGTGGTAAAGAAGTAGCAATAGATGTAGGTTGATTCAAATTTTTTTATTCCTTCTAATGTTATACAAATGACCTACGACATTATAAGGATGAGCCATAACTTTTAAGAATCTCATGTAAAGGTCTGTTGAGACATCAGAGACTAGAACACCATGAATAGAATGAATCCTCTTAAGAGAAGGGCTAGCTAGAGTCACGTAAATGACAAGTCTCTTAGGCCTTTGAGGAGATAAGGAGACTGTCACTACATTTATGAACTCTTTGACTTGTGAAGATGAATTAGATGGTTGTGATGAAGAAGTTTGTTCGAAAGATCTACAGATAGGAGAATATGCCTCTAAGAATTCATCTAGGGCATTGTCTAGCATATCAAAATTTTCCTTAGTAAAAGAATTATCAAAATCATTAAAACATTGTAGAAAAAGATCTAACATAATTTCCTCTTTCATGTCGAGTTCACCAAAATGTGAAGGAGGAGATTCGCTACTCCCAAGTCTCAAGACAAATAGGGTCTAAATGGAGTTAATTTCCCTCGATCACCTCAATGACACAGACTCAAGTGACGAAGGTTCAAGATGAAAGAAATTGCAAAGACGTACTTAAAAGAGAATTTCAGGTATACTCACAGATAAAGGACTCTGGGACCTAGAAGAGAAGATTACACAGATTTCTAGGACAATCAAGTTAGCTCTTAGCCAAAGGATGTCAACGTAGGAATCAGATGACAGCATGATGCGTTGTTGTCTTAGGGACGTGCTGGCATCTTGTACGGACAGAGAGATAAACCCTTGCACATAACTCAAAGAATCTACTATCTATCCAAAATTTAAGGTTTGGTTATTTTATTAACTTAACAAAAAGCAAGAATAAAAGGAAATGACAATGGAAGTAAGATGTTAACTCACGAAAGGTCCTGCACTATGAAGCCTCCCACGAATCTTCACACGAACAAATTGCACACAAGGAAAACAAGGGAAATTTTTGGGGTTGTTTCGCGGCTTTCCTTAGTCAAACCACCGTTTTGGTGTTTCCACCTTCATGAACAGCTAGATAGATAGAGAATAGAAAAGACACAAAGTAAAGTAGACACAATGAGTAATAAAAGAAAACCCTAATATGGATGAGAACCCGTATTATGAAATAGATAGTTGAGTGATAAAATCAAATCTTGTTATGGAGGAGAACTTGTATCACAAAATATAGACATAATAAAATATGTTAGCAAATAGACAAGATGGAAAGAGAGCATCACCAACAGTCTATGGCTCCCTCTTGGCTTGGTAGATGTGACATTGAGTGCCTGCAAGAGAGTCTTTGCTATTGATGAGATGTAAATCCGACAAAGCTTCGCCATAGAAATGAGATGAAGAGAAAGGAATGTGAGAGAAAGTTGGAGCAAGAGAGTGAGAATGAATGCAAATGAGAGTGAAAAATAGGGTTTTGTGAAGTTGCATGGGCGGGAAGAGCCATTACACTCGAGATTCTACCACAACAACACATGTCACGGGCAAAGGTTCTCGAGATTCCTCATTTAAACTTGTAAATTCCGGGGATGTCCATGCATCGCACAGGCATCCAACTCATAACTTTATAAGAAATGAGGTGGTAGAATGCTAACGTTTCATCACTGCCCCTTATGGAGTGAATTATGAAATTCTTACTCATAAGGTTCTTCTCATAAATGCAACTAGGTGCCATAAATGCAAGGGGCCAAAAGCGCAAGTGTGAAATTGCCATGAGGTGCAATTTTATGACACTACAAGGTTGAAGGAAGAAAAAGGTGGGAAGAAAAGATACAGGGCTAAATTGGTGTTCAAAGGTTATGATCAACATAAGGGCATTCATTTCAAAAAAAAAATTACCAGTTGTGGGAATGACCTCTATCAAAGTATTGTTGGGTCCAACAACTATTTATGATCTTGAATTGGAGCAACTTGATGTCAAGACAACCTTTATACATGGTGATTTGGAGGAAGAGTTGCACATGAAACAACCAAAAGGCTTTGAGGAGGAAGGTAAAGAGGATTTGGTTTATAGATTGAATTGAGGTTTATATGGGTTGAAACAAGCTCCAACACAATAATATTTAAATTTTGATTCATTTATAGTTGAGCAATTTTTTTTCTATATGTGAATCGCATCATTGTGTGTATTATAAGACTTTGGAAAATGGTGAGTTTATATTGTTATTGTATGTTGATAATAAGCTAGTCACAAGAACTAGCATGGTTCTAGCTAGCAATTTAAAACAAAAAAAATAGCTAAGAAATTTTTAATTAAGGATTTGGGTGTTGCAAAGCAAATCCTTGGAATTAAAATTATCAAAGATACGAAGAAAAAGGAAATAAAATTGTTATAGGAGAAATATATTGAAAAGGTATTGAATAGGTTTAGTATGAAGGATGCTAAGGCAATGAGCACACCTTTAGCTGATCACTTCAAATTATCTTTTGAGATGTGTCCTAAAACATAGGAAGAAAAGAAATACATGGAAAGAGTGTCTAACCTATCTACTGTTGGGAGCCTTATGTGTGTAATGGTCTACACAAAACCAATATTGCTCATGCAATGGGAGTTGCCAATAGGTATATGAGTAATCAAGGGAAAATTCACTGAAAAGCTAAAGGGAACATCAAATTATGTATTGAGGTTTAGAAGACAAGATGCACAATTACAAGGATATGTTGACTTAGACATGGCTAGTGATTTGGATAAAAGATGATCTACCATAGAGTATGTCTTCACATTTTCAAGGGTAATGATCAACTGAATTTTTAGGTTGCAGAAGGTAGTGTCTCTTTCCACCACAAGAGCATAATGTACTGCAATCACAAAAGGAGCTAAGAAGATGATGTGGTTGTAGCGGTTACTCTCTAAATTGAGTAGTAGACAATAAAAATTCATTTTGTATAGTGCTAAAAATTTGCAATTCATTTGTAAAAAATCTAGCCTTTCATTCATGAATGAAGCACATGGAACTTTGAAATCATTTTATCCAAAGTGTCCTTGAACATGGTAAGCTAAAGTTTGAGAAGATACACACTAGCCTATATCTTGTAGATGCATTTACTAAAGTTGTTTCAAAAGAGTTGGAGTTTTGTCAAACTTCTCTTGGTCTTGTAAACATGTGACAATAATCTTGGAAATGTGGGTGACATCTCTGAGCTCGGTATATCATCTCATGCCCTTCCATCAACTCTCAAAGATTCCTCACTACTACAAAAAAGATGCAAGCATGAGTGACATGATTTTGTTTTTTTTTCCATTTAGCATTAGTAAAACAAGGGAAGGTAGATACCAATATGCTGCCATTTTCAATGGTTTATAAGTGATTACAAGAAATTCATGTAACATTAATGAAATGGTCTCTTCTATCAAAATAGTTGAAAATTTAAGGGATTGGCTTTGAAGCTTTAGAATACAGCTCCATTCCCAACCTATTCTCTTTTTTTTCCCTCGCACTACACTCCTTAAGTTACCAATGATTAGAGGTTGATGGTAGCTTTCTCCAGTGTGGTGAAGGGCAACACTATTTGAATAGAGGTGTGTACTTCATCAAAAGGTAATGTAGACATTTGAGAGTATATTTTTGTATGCACAAATTTTGTAACAACCACCCCTTTATTACTACTATTTTTTTCTAATTCAATTCACAACAACTACCAACTTAATCGACCAAGCATCTTCCATCTCACTTATAAGTGTTGACTTCATAATTTCTCTAGTCACCATTGTGGCGACAAATTAATGATGTTGGCTCTATATTTTGTGACTTGTTCAATTGAAGTGGTGAGATTAGAAGTACTTGAATATCCTATCTAAATCCCATCATTAATTTTTCTAACTAATAAAAGGTTTCATGCCAAACCAAGTATGTGCAACACACCATCAATCCCCTTCACTCATCCATTAGTGATTTAAATGAATTGCATGACTTTATTATTAAAGAAAATATAAATTAAATAAAAAAATTTAAACTCGCATGAAAAGTCATGCATTCAAAAGATTAGTTCTAAATTAAGAGACCAGAGTGGAATTTTTGTTTAGCATTAGAAATTTGCATGAAAAAAATCAATTAAACCGCAAATAAAAATAAATAAAAAGGAATTGGGGACCAATATTCATGACTTCGTTTGGAGAATGGGTAGCGACTGGGAAAAAGTCTTTGATTGAGGAATTTATCATTACAAGGAATTAAATTGAAGTTTGACAAAAAAAATTAATTAAATTTCAGTGGCTCGAGTCTTGAATTGCTTTGAATTAATATTTAAATCTAGGATTAATGCTTCATAGAGGGTGTGACAAGGAATAAATCTCTCCATTTGATGACTAGATTTGATAGAGCATTTGGCTGAGAAATAATAGCATGGATTTTCCCAGCACCTAGGACGATCTTTGAAAGCAGTTTGGTTCAAGGTAACTTGTGACAATGCAAGAAAATTGAGACTTTTGAGAACTTTTTGAAGCACATAATTTGGCTGCTTGGAAAGAATTCAGAAGGTCAATTGGATGAAAAGTTGGCATCTCATAGAAGGGTGATCAATACCAAAGTTATGGGTTCTGAGGAAGATGATGAAGCTGGAAAGAAATAGTGATTCAGTAGAACAAGCACTTAATAAATCTTCTTCAAGTCAAGTTATTTCTTATTTGAATCCCCAAGTTCAAACAAATTAATGGATGTTGGCTCTATATTTTGTGACTTGTTCAATTGAAGTGGTGAGATTAGAAATACTTGAGTATCCTATCTAAGTCACATCCAAATCTGCCTATCTATACACATTTGTAAGATGTTAACTTTTTTCTTCTCAAGCAACATTAATTGTCCCTACACTTAATAAATGAGATGATCAAGTTCTAATACCAAATGAAAGAAAACAAAGGTGTGAAATATGCTTGCTATTGTATTATATGAGAGGAGGTATGTGTAGAAATTAAATTGGTCGTGCAACTAGAAAGAAATAAACACAAAATAAATAACCTAACATAATGATTTACATGGAGAAAACCCTTTTGGAAGGAAAAACCCACACTCCAAAGTAACTCAACATATTATTTAGTAATAAATGGTTACAATACACTTGTAGAATCTAAATCTTTACAAGAGTATCACCAATAAGAGATCTAGAGCAATTATAGTAGCATAATAATACCAACAAAACTCATTACATAACCTCCATCTCAACCAACCAATAAAAAGGAGAAGCAATACATGACACCATCAAATGGCAATTAGAAAATTAAGTTAAAACCACCCAAAATGTGACACCTAAATCCCTAGTCAAAATCTAATACCCAAGTTTTAAGATGAGTTCATAGGCTAAAATAGCCTATTTCTTCCACCTACCATAAGCTTGTCGTAATACATTTGCCAACTTGGCCATTTCACTTTCTCTTTGTTGTCTCCATTCAAAGATGTTTTATGATGTGTCATAAAATGTGTGATAAGTTGGTCAACAAATGTAACTCCCTCTTACACTTCTCTTATGTTTCATAAGTGCTCCTATATTTACAATGTAGGAGGCCCAATTGTTGGAAGCCATAAATTTTGATCTGCAAAGATAATTGAGGCCTTTTTTTAATTGTAAATCTCAAAGAGGTCCATGTTGTTGTAAATAGCTTGCACTGGTTAAGATTGTTTCAATATTTTTCTAGGAGCAAAATCGACCTTGTTTTATAGCCCAAAAATATATATTTTTGTTCGTTTAAATTGCAAGGTTGAGACACCTTTAGCAACTTATGCTTACAAATTTTGGGAAGTCTTTGAATTTTATACAAATAAGGTTTAATATGAATGAAATGTTGAAATTATATGTAATCGTTACATCCTCTCTAAACAAGGCATATCAACAACATGGTCTATTGTAAATTCAAAAGTATAATTGCAATATTATGCAAGACATGATCATTTAACTTATCGATTGCATTGTTATGAAAAAGTATTACATGTTTTACATCACAAATGTTTTTGAGAACTCATTGTAACATTTGATATGACTTTGTGTGACTCTAATGGTAGGTTTGTTTCCATAGTGGTGCCCCCTTCAGGAACCCAGACAAACCACTTTGTGGAGGCTTCAGCTGCCTACCATGGTCTGACAATGGCTTAGTCTAAAGGCTTCACAAAGGTTTGGATTGAGGGTGATTCCTTAAATGTAATTAATGACCTTAAAAAGACTACCCCTCCTTCTTGGTCTATAGAACCTATTATTCTTGATGCTTTGGCAATTTTGAATTCCTTTGATCAAAGTTTCATATCCCATATTTATCGGGAGGGAAATTTCCTTGTGGATAAGTTTGCAAATTATGGGGTTCATTAGTATAAAGTTTGGGAAGAAATTGACCCACTCCCATCGACATCCAATCAATTTTCAATCATGATATTCAAGTCGTTTGAGGAGGGGGTTCCCTTCATGATTTTTTTAAATCACATGCTAATTCTCATGTGGTATTTCAAATCAAAGTGTGATTTCTTAAGTGACAACTCCTTGCATTTTAATGATGTAGTAGAGGTCTATAAAGATCTGCATTTAAGAATTATTATTACCTCTTGTCACTTTGGTACTCCCACACGAATTGTGGGTGTTTGCAAAGCCTTATCTTTCTTGAGGCTTCTTCTATTTTTTATCCTCTGCAAATCGTGAAGTTGTTGTGGTTTGGTTCTGCAGTCATCATGGGAGGCAAGAGGAATCATGTTGAGTCAATTTCTTGTGACTCTTCCAAGAGTAACAAGAAGGTTTGGGGGTTGTTGCAAGCTTGGTGTATTACCCCCTACATTGAAATACTTCATGGATTCAACCCTAAGGTGTCGCAAGCTTTCATCAAGGGATGGCAAAGCAAAGTCTTTAGGGTGTTCAGGATGGAATTCAATATTACTGAAGAATTCATTGGTAATGTTACTGGTTTGGAAACAAAGTGAAGGAAGGTTTATAGGGACAAGAAATAGTCTAGTGTTGCAATGGCAATCTTCTTTAAGGATGATGAAAGGAGTCAGTTGGAGAAGGCGAAATGTGGAGGATTTGCTCGCTACTCCATCAAGGCTATCTAGGGTGATGTGGCTACTGAAATCATGAGGTATATTACTCTTGACGGTTGCTTCTTTGTTCTTGCAGGCTACCATTTTGTCTGTTAAATCACTTTAGGCATAAGAAAAGGGTTTCTTTCCCCTTTTATTTGCTTGCCTCCCTTGAAAATGGTATAAAAGACCACAAAAGGAATCCTAAGAACCCTATCCTCCATGAGGGATTAATTCTTTTAATTATGGAATATGTCAGGTCCTACTCAATCCCTAATGAGCCCAAGAAAATTTCTAAAGGCCGCCATAAGAAGTCTAATTCTGGGTATGATATTGGGTTCAAAACGGATTCTAGCTCTGAGGAATTTATTGTTGGGTCAGAAGCCTCTATGGAGATTCTTTCAAATCCTCTTGAGTCTTTTGAGGGTAAGCGTAAAAAGAAGGCCAAAACTTCTAAGCCCTCTAAGTATGAAGATTATATCACTAGTAGTGGGGAGGTGGAGGGTTTTGAAGATTTCACTGACACCTAGAAGGTTAAATTAGGTAAGTTCCTGGCCCCTGCTATAAAGAAACTGAAATTGAAGGGTGATGATCTTTCCTCTGGTAAGAAGAAGGTGGAGGAGGAAGTTGATGTGAATGAAGAAGTGGAGTCCCCGGGAAAAGGAAGATGCACTTGCAAGAAAGGAGTACTCAGAAGAAGGTTAAGGGAAAAGTATGCTTGACCTATGAGGAAACTATTAGTGTTGATCCTAATGAAATTCTCAATGTTGAGACCCAACGGTCTGTTGATGTTGGTCATGAGAATGACAAGGTGCAAGAGCAGGGTGTTCATGTGGTTGTTGAGATTGAAAGGTTTTTGTGTAGAATCAAAGTTCCTAATGATGGTAACAAAGTTAAGGATGTGTTGCAGAATGAGAAGGATAATAGGGATACTCCTGAGGATCTAGTGGACAATAGGGATAATTTTAACTGTAACAGGATTTGCCTAATGTGTTGGTAATGGCTAGAGATGACTCCTTAACTTTTCTCAAACTTTTTAAGTGGGCGTTTAATGAACTGAACCTAACTAATGTTAAGGTTTTCTCTCTAGTTAACAATGTTGCGGTTTCTCCTACTCCCCAAGAGTCTTCAATTCAAGATCAAGTGAACCAATTGGTTTGTGCTCTAAAGATTGTGACTAATGAAATGTCGAAGCTAAAAAGAGACTTTCAATTTAGGATATTGGTCTTGGAAGACAAAATGGATAGAGCTCACCAGAACCTGGAAAAGGTGATCAATGTTAATAAGACTGCTATCAATAATGAAGTTGAGGGTCTACAATTTCTTAATGAGAAAGCTAGGTAGTGGAAAGGAGATTTGTCTAGTGTGAAACAAGTTGCTAGTGGCATGGTGGATCTCCCTAGTGCTCTGAAAGTTGGGATCAGTGAGAAAGGTCCATGCACTCGTACTTGCAATAAAACCAAGAAGAATATGACAATCCCTACAAAGGAGGTAGTTGAGATCATGGATATGCATCAAAGGATTATAGATAGTGATTTGGAAGCTGCAAACATTTTGAAAAATTTGTAATTGGTTGTTGGTTTTGTCCTTTTTTGCTAATTGTTTGCTGGTTTTTTGCTTATGGGTGGCTGCTTTGTCTATTTTTTATTATCTTTTAAAGCAAAGGTCTTTTTTGTGAAGAGTTTTAGGGTCCCTTCAAAACCTACTTTACCTATAATAAAAAACATTTGATGACTATGTAACTTATTCTATGTTGTTACTACAATAGGATTATGATTCTTGTTGCCTTGCACATTGTTTTAATGCATTCATTTAATTAGCTATGAAGAACACCCAATGACTCCTTGTGACATTTGATGTGACCATGTAATTTATTTTGTGTTGTTACTATTAGAAAAATGTGATTCCTGTTACCTTAAACAACCCTAAACTCAAAAATGACAATATACTCACCTATGAAAAAAATTATAAATTATAATACATTCATTAATTAACAATGAACAATACACTCACCTACAAAGAAAAATATTAATTATAATGAATTCATTCAATCAACTATAAACAATATATTCACCTACAAGAAAGAATATTAATTATAATTCATAAATTCAGTCAACTATAAACAATATAAAGATCATTCATTAATTGTTTATTCTTGATATACAATCATGTCTTCTATCATGATCTCAATAAAGATATAAATCCCTACCTTTTTAAGCTATATTAGAATATACCTGTTGTCCCAACTCCACATGGCTACCAGATTTGTTTATGTTAAATTGCAATATTGTGATGTGTATATGCATGACAAACGTCAAGTATTGGGACAATATTTTTTTATATGTTTCGAGTTATAGTTGTTAAATTGCAATATTCTGATGTGTGTAACCATGATAAAGGTTGAAGTATGTATAGTTAGGAATTCTTGCATGGGACAATATTTTGAAATCAGACTGGA
Organism: Sequoia sempervirens; assembly: GCA_007258455.2. Classification (NCBI taxonomy): domain Eukaryota; kingdom Viridiplantae; phylum Streptophyta; class Pinopsida; order Cupressales; family Cupressaceae; genus Sequoia; species Sequoia sempervirens. The sequence goes on from VDFB02320848.1 coordinate 41,035, forward strand.
GTACATTATATTAACTGTGCAGATTCCCAAAATTTTGGTGGGTATATTAGACGTGGCAATTAGTGTCATGCCCGTCACAGTTAGTGGGTTGTCTGTGCGATTTCCCAAACATCGACCATGAGTTTCAAAAGAGTAACCAAGTAGTATAATGTGTTGGAAAGTATGTAGTCAGCTGTTATCTCAAACGGCAGCCTGAACAAAAAAAGGCAAGGATCTTGGTAAGGTCGAGCATGCAGACGAGATGACAAATCCGTGTGCCTCCACCTCCACATAAGTCGGTCAAATCAAACTCGGAAGAATCCTCCTGATAATGAGGTCCAATCTAAGCCGATTAAAATGTTGGAATTTGGGGTTGGAATTTGGGGCGAATGTTATCAATATAGAAGAAAGCTATATGGAACATACTTTGATCTTAGATTTCTTAATTTTTGGTTAAGCCTATTTGATCTAAATGAACTGATTAGAAAACATGTAACACTTTCTAGAACAGCTTTCATTCTTCCAAGTGCAAAAGTTTCTGTTTTTGTGTTTTGGGAATCTACAAAAGACATGAAAACGTTGTTTCAGAGGAGGAAGGGGAAGGTCGTGGTCATGCGACAAAGCTTCCCTATATTTGAAACCATGGTTTCCCTCCGTTTGAAACCATGGTATCTGGATTGTAATCCTTACGAAGACCTCTTCAGTGACTTAAACTCGGATTAGATTACATATCCTGCCTGTGCAATTTTGCAGCGTCTCCATCCTCTATATTCCATTGGTAATTCCTTAAAGGTACCCATTGCCATATTTGATGAACAGAGTTATTCGCATTTCATCTTTGATCGAATTCTTGGCTCAAGGAAGGTAACAAAAGCTGGAAACATCGATTGGATTTACGAAATAATTGCTAGACAAAAGCTTTCCCCCAAGAGAGGTTGAGGCAACCACTTCTAAGAAACTGGTTGGGATTGATCGAACTCCCTCTGCTACTAAAGTAGAGGAGCCTATCTCACCGGGCTAGGCCTAATTTAATAGCTTCTAGGCAACTAATTGAAGATTATAGGATAACAATTCAGAAATTTGGATGGCAATTCAAATAATATATATATCCTCTAAAATAAATCAAGGACCAACGTTAAACGACTCTCCATTCCCAAGTTTTCGTTTGTAGTAGTTTTTAACTGTTTTTTTGTTTTGTTTCTTAAGAGGATTATAAGACATAAGTTGATTCAAGTTTGAAGTGGTTATCTTGTTGATTTAGGTAAGCTAATTTAAGTAGCTGGCTCTAATTGTCTTTTGAAAATTAATTGAAAGAAAGAGGGGTTCCCCTCCCTTAAATTAAATATTAAAAACAATAAGAAATTATATAATATAGAGGTCGCAGCAATAATTATATTGCAGACATTAATTTGATTAGGTTCAAAGCATTTTACTAGCCATGAAAAACCATGAACATAAAATGATTGTTGTGGAAAAATATCAGTTCCCAATAAGACAAAAGTAATATATGTAACTACACAAAATAAAGAGAATTAGAAGTGCAAGTGAAATAAACTATAAATTCGAAGCATTATAAGTAAACTCTGCTGTTGATAGACAAAATGCAAAAACTATAAATGTAAGTAATGAGAAAACTCAAAATTTTAAATATATGTGTTCGCTCCATTGAAAAATTCACGTCCTGCATTCAAATTTGGCCAGCCTAGAGTTTTATCAATATAAACCACAATTGCAAACAAACTTCAAAATAGACAGAAAGCTTCACGTGCCAAAGACGGATATTCTTCTGTTAGATCATGTTTAACCTAGGTCACAACAGGCTACAATGCTAGAGCAGTTATCAGTAACAAAAGAACTTGGCCAATTTGACACACCCTTCTCTACATTTCCAACAACTAACCAAAAACAAATTTGATTAATAAAGGTCATCTTTTAACAGTGAATTTTCGCTAGCATTAATGATTTGTTCATATCACATTCGCACAATTGCAATATCTAAGGCTTGTATGTACCATCTTTTATTTAAAAGAGGCTCTAGTAGAAAAAGTCTCGACAAAAAGAGAACCTGGGCCAACAAAGGCCATCTAATTGGCCGCAGAGACAATGGCTTTTGCTTACGAGAGAAGGGTTTATTATTTTTATATTAATTTACTATTAAATATTTATTCTTATTATAGTTTACATCTTGAGTAAATTACTATTCGTTCAATTGATACATATTATTTCGAAGGAAAGGAAAGGGGTAAGTACTATTTACAAAAAAAAAAGTGAATTACATCACCAGCACATCTATGTAATGTTATCTTCAGTACCCACTAAAACCTCAGCCTTCTGCGAATGCCCAAACCATTTTCAATGTTATCTTCGGCTAAAAATGGACACTTTCATCGGGTCGACACTTCCAAGCAGTCTGAACAATTTTCATCTAATTGAATAAGCAATTACTTCGGCTATTGTATCCAATATTCCGTGCAACATCACCCGTTTCTATGAGGTCAGAAGCCACCAATAGTTCAGATAGGTGATCAAATCATCGAAACCAAGTACCAACAATAAAAATATAAGTCAAAGTCTTTTTAACTCTGATTCCAACAGCAGTTACAAATTGGACAAATATTGTTCCCAACATTATAGACTAAATATTTGTGTACATCATAGCCCATCACTAGCTTTGCTTCCCGAAATATAATAAATTTTATTAAAATCATTGCACGAAATTCACCTTGCTTCCTGAAGTACAAGATGCAGACAAAATCACAACTCTCCCTCGTGTGCAGACATATGATAATGTTGCAAACACTAAAAGACTCGATAGCAAATGTATTACAACAAAAAATCACAAATACTGGACTAAAATGTTTACCAAATAACACAACTAATTGGAAGAGTAGCCACAGCGAATAGACTACTAATATAAACAATTTCATCTTTTGAAATAAAATCCAACATATTACAGATCAAATTCAAAAATTGCCAAAAGTTGTAATCATAATATAAAACTTTGCCAGCCTATATCCAACCATGTTAGTCGGATAAAATCAACTACGCCATTGTTGGCATTGAAGCATCCATTGTCTCCACAGAAGGCCCAGCAGATACAAATTCTAGTTATGACACATTTTTAAGCATGAAAACACCAGGTTATACCACACTGTCCAAAATAATGAATCGACTCTCTCGATCAAGTAGTGACATTCAGGGATATTCTCCAATCACGAATTTCAAGAAACTGAACTCGTTACCAAGTAGCTCGACAGCCTTCACTGCTTAAAAAAGCAATGATGCTTTTTTGTGAGCTTTTTTATCATGGCTTGAAGCACAATAATTACAACCCATCAGAAGTCAATAAAAGGACTACTGCATGAAAGATGTTTAAACACCCATTTAAATAGTTTCAGGCCAGATATCTGAAAGTGTTAGGATTATCTTTGTCCCTTTCCAGGTATTCCCGCGTGATCAGGTCTTCAATTCGCTTTTTGATTGCCTTGAAATCAGGCTGCATGAAAAAAATTGCTAAATTTAGTAAACTAACAGCATTATTATATAAGCAAACTAGTTCATTCTGCTACGTTAATATAGCAATATATTCAGCATCCAATCAGCAATTCACCTTGAACATCCGTCCAAGTTGCTCAACACACTCCATAACAAGCTGCTGGTGAGCTAAAACTTTTCTACTTTTCATTATTCTTACAATCGACGCATCAATTGCATAACGTCTATCTTTATCCACATCCTCGATCACTTTTTTTTTCTCATCCACTGGTGGTAGTGGAATCTGCAATCAGGTAGATACCAGTTCCCATGTGAACTCCACAAACATTAGTTGTTAAAAAACAGACAAACAAAATGGTATACAATTGTTGTACTAGAGTTCAAACCTTAATTCTCCTCATCTTATCAGTGAACTTTGAATTGAATTCGAAGTAATCCGTTTGTGCTACAGTTTTTGTGTTCGGCTCTTTATTGAGAATTTTATGTTTTGCACATGAAAGAGAATGTAGCAATCTGACAATATCTTCATCAGTCAAATTCAATTGAGTCTTAACTTCTGAATAACTTAGCCTTTCTGATGCATTGAAAAGCAACAGTGCAGATGCCTGTGAATCATCACCACATAGGAAGACAGTAAATTACTTAACAATAAATTTTTTTAAAAATGAATTCAAGAAATATCAAGGAAACTGAAACTTATAAACATGATTTGTTCACTTTTCAGATTTATGTTAAGAGCCTAAACAAACATAGTGTAAACTGAAATCAGTGCATTCGTAGAACTATGGAAAGAATAAATCAGTGCAAATACCTGGTAAGTAGTAACAACAAGTTCCATAGGCTTAGGGTCAAACTTCCCATTAATATTACAAGTACCCAGAGAATAAATCCATGTAAGCTTTCTATGTTTTGTCTTTGTCTGATAGAACTGCTTGAACACCTCTACACATCTTACCTGTATTGAGTTGTACGAGTCAATAAGCTAAGCTGCTGAAATAGGTACATTTAAGAAGTATGCTGTATACAATAAGGGCATACCATTTCAGCTGGCAGATTAAGATCAAATGATTTGTAACTTGGCCAAAACCCAGTTGTCAAAACTGTCACAGTCAAGTCTATTCCAGGATGTGCATGAGAATTTTCATTAAGATAATCATCAAAATGCCCTTGGTTCTCCTTTGCTAGTGTTAAATCTGTAACCTACATAGAAGCACAGAGATTTTGACACTGTATGCAATAAAATAAAGTTTTTGCTAGTGTTAAATCTGTAACCTACATAGAAGCACAGAGATTTTGACACTGTATGCAATAAAATAAAGTTTACTGATAAGAATCATGGAGTGGAATTTTCTTGCTTAGGCAGATGTGGCATACCATGCCCTCCATTTTAGAAGTAAACTGGCCACCACACTGTTGCTTCAATTTTGTCAATATGCTTCTTTCATGATCATCGTTGGCACTTTTATCAAACAGAAGTCTACGTGCAAGCTTCTTCCTGCAACGTCAACAAATTAAAGTAAGTATCCCAACACATAACAAGACAAAGTTTGAATGCATTCAATATGGTATCCTATGGTCTGACTCGGTACCAAAACATTTGTAGTTCAATGTGATGTCAAAAGCACGTCGCATGATTCCCCACAACCTCACATGAAGATCATTGACTTCAATATATCATCATGTACCCAATTAAATTAGTCCTCCTCAAGTCAAACTGGTATTGTTATCTCCATCTACATAGAGAGTAAATCCTATACATGAATTAGTCAACAGGTACTCCATGTGCAAGATCCTGCTTGAATCTTCCATAAACTCTCTACTAAGATGAAAATCTTATTCATCACGTACCCAATTAAATTAGTCCTCCTCAAGTCAAACTGGTATTGTTAGCTCCATCTACATAGAGAGTAAATCCTATACACAAATTAGTCAACAGGAACTCCATGTGCAGGATCCTGCTTGAATCTTCCATAAACTCTCTACTAAGATGAAAATCTTATTCAAAACATCAAGGATGTAGGCACCATAGATGTTGTAGGTGCAATTCAATAACCTTTCAAAGACCTTTCTAAGACTGCAATATATCATCACATGCCCAATTAAATTAGTCCTTCTCAAGTCATAAACTGGTACTGTTAGCTCCATCTACATAGAGAGTAAATCCTATACGGGAATTAGTCAACAGGAACTGTATGTGCAAGATCCTGTTTGAATCTTCCATAAACTCTCTACTAAGATGAAAATCTCATTCAAAACATCAAGGATGTATGCACCATAGATGTTGTAGGTGCAACTCAATAACCTTTCAAAGACTGCGGAGCAGAGCATTCTCAAATTATCAAATGCTTGAAAAACTTAGTATGTTTGCACAATTTAATGTACAATTTTAAAAAGCTGTCAGGCATTTCAAATGGTTATGTTACTATGGAACGAAAGAAAGCACTTATTGCAGCTCTGATGTAATCTCACAAACCAGTGACATGTTTACATTAATCACAAAATTGTGGCAGATGTACTGATGGAATCTTAAAACCAGTTCTAACAATGGTTATACTACCAACTACTTTAGCTAAATCATAACTGTCATCAAATTGCACATAGGTCATCTGAATGTTTTGTTTGCAGCTATATCTAAAACAGGAAACCAGGTTGAAAGGTGGGTTTGCGGAAATCAACTGAAAAAAATAAACAAAATATTATATGAATGATTACTCTTAGTTGTCTAAATAAGTTGCCTTCCCACACTCACAATAAGGCATGCATAATTAATTCCAAATATTAATTTATCCTTCAACTATAATTTTTATATATATTTCAGATTTAAAATTTAATAATATAATTCTGAAAAATAAAAACTTCTTTTCAAATATCTTCTGTAATCTTCTTGTAATTTGCAGCTATTTTATTTGTACAAATGTCTTGAAATATTCTTTCTAAAGTTAGGGGTTTTCGTCCACTAACTTGATGAAGAAATTAAAGATTTTTGTCCTTAAATTTCTGATCTAGGAGGGGTTTCATTAAGATTGTTGAATCATTGATTCACATTCCATGAAGGAAAAATAAATAATTATCTCCGCTCAGAATTCCTTCATTTCCTTGATTTATCTTCCTTTTGCTTCAATAGTCATAACCCCTCATATGCTTTCTTTTGCTTCAATAGTCATAACCCCTCATATGTCTCTTGACTTTTCATTAAAATTAAACTTTATTAAATTTTAGTTTTAACTTTTTTATAATATCAATCATTCTCCCTTAAGCACTCCCTTTATTATCCTTCCTAAAGGGAATTGTGGGAGAAAGAAAAGAATTACTGCAGCAAATAAAAATTATTACATGCCTACTGCCATTGTCATAAGGGTTCTTACATGAGTGTGTCAAGCCAGAGGCTGACTTGTGTTGAAGTTGAATAGACAGATAGTGATAGAGAGATTAGAGACAGGCTTTTTTCTACATCCTTCATTATTAGCAAAGTTGTATTGGAATATAATGAAGATAATTTGCTGCAAGTTGCAATGTAATTGAAGGCCCTGGTCATTCATTTTTGTCAGATGGCATTTTTACACAATCCCACATTGCGTGTTGATCGTAAGCTTGCTATAAATATATTAATTTCAACAGTGCAAAGAGCATGGAAACATTCTTCACAAAATGCACTGGACCTCACTCTTAACATCACATAGTAAGCCTTTGTTTTAATTTATGATTTTAGCACACATGCCCCCATTCCTCTCATGCATTTTAAGAAAGATATTTAAGAAGAAAGTCAATTCCATATTGTGTGTTGATTATAATCTTGCTATAAGAACACTAATTTCAGCAGTGCAAAGAGCATGGAAATATTCTTCATAAAGTGCACTGGACCCTACACTTAACATCATGTAGTATGCTGTTACTTAAATTTATGATTTCAGAGCACCTGCCACTATTCCTCCCATCCAGTTTAAGATAGATAAATAAGAAGAAAACCAATTGCATGGTACATAGAGCTAAGAAAGAAACAAATTACATTATCTTTTCTAGACATAATTGATGAAAGAAATATTAACAAACTTGTAGCCTTTCTAAAGGAAATTTACCTATAAAATTCTGCAAATAAGTCTTTATCACTGATGTATGCGAGAAGCTTCACAACCTGAAATAAAATGAGACAATAAATTAGTGTATACAAAATCACTGGACAAGAACCTACATTGAAGCACGTCAGACTGAAATGCAACACAAACCTTTTCAAGTGTATCTTCAATATCTTCATCGCTCAATTTTTCACTGCCACCTTTTTTCAAGATATTGTCACAAAATGTGGCAAGCAATTCAGCACTTGTGCTTCCTGCAACTCCCTTGTTACAGAACACCTCAAATGCTTCCTTCAGCGCCTGTAAATGGAGTTAAGAATCCATAAGAAAGGTACTTACACATTTTACATAAAATCTGTAAGCTTAACTCAGCCAATTTGAATGAGCACAAGGCCAACAAGCAAATTATACTTTCACCTACCTTGTGGAAAAGGGAATGGTTCATAAAACATTCGTTAACATATTGCAAATACTTGTCATGCAATTCAATAACTTTCCTCACAAATGCCTGAAAATCAACCATGGAAGATAAAAACTAGTTATTAATAATTATTCTACAGAATAATGCAAGGAATGAAATTGCATGCATATCTTGTACATGCCAAGCTAATCTCATCGTGCAATGTTAGACATGTACAAAATTCATTTCTACAACATTAAGTGCCATGAATTCTATTCCATGCATTGGAAATTACCGCAGTAAAAGAGATGCAAATAAGATTTTACCTGCTCCTGTGCACCAACCATGTCCTTCTTTTCTGCCTGGAGTTCAATGTAAAGTGGAACTAAAGTCAGCTAGCACCTAAATGATGAAAAACTAAAATATACTTTCAAATAAAAACTAGAGAAATTAGTCTGATCATAGACTTAAGAAAAAAGTCATCAAACTACATGCAACTGCAAAATTACCTTTTTATTGATGGCTGCATCTTCTGCATGCTTAACTAATGATGTCCCCTCACCAGTTACATGCTGCATAACAGAACAGAATAGTAGGAAACCAAACCATACAGAAATTTACTCATCATCTATAGAAAAATCTTGAGAATTTGAAACTGGACATTTTAGCAGATTTCCAACCAAAATGTATACCTGCTTGAAAATCTGAGCCACAGGTTCCAAGCCTTTAGGTATCCTATAAAATAGCCTATACATCCTTGAAAGATCATCCACCTGTACCAAAAGTCAAAAATAGTAGAAAATTATGAACATCAAAAATATACTCAAAAGCATGGTCCCGACTCCCATGCATGCAGCAATATTAAAATTTGTAGACCAAAATCATACCTTGTCATCTCTAAGCAATGCATGGCAACCTGAATGTTCCTTCTCCAAAAGCTGACTCTCATACTGAGATAGCAGTTCATTTTGTACCTTCTGTGGAAAGAACACAAATAATGGTAACTTTTTTCATCTGATTTTGAATTGTAGTTTCAGAAAACTATAAATACCAGTGCTAGCCATTCGTGAATGCCTTGGGAGGTTGAATATTACAACTTAAATATTTAACAAGCAGGTCGATGTGCATGTCTTAGCTAATGGAAATAACTATTAATTGACAACTTTTTTATGGTTGGTTGAATCCACAGACTCTGATTGACATAATGAGTATACAATAGAAACTTACTTCTAGCAATTTCTGTTCACTGCTAGAATGTAGATAATGGGCAACTCTCTCTTTTTCTCGCTTTAAACATTCCTCAGCCTGCAGTACAATAAAATATGCATCAACTTCTAGATGAAATCCATTTTCAAAATTAAGATCAACATTGTCAAATCATGTTTCCAATTCCAGCTCCCCTTTCAGTGCTGACCTTAAGCATATAATCTGGGCAAGAATCCTCTAGAATCCACGAGGCAGCCTTTCGAGAATAGTAAGAAGCAGTGTCTTCCAACATGGCTACTTCAAAATCCTTTTCATAGAAATCCATGCTACCCATCCCAATCTCTACAAAGATGCCAAGAACATTTTTCAACAAAGCCCGATCAATTTGTTCTCCTTCACGTTCTCTATCAATCTGAGATAATATTAGTGAATTAGAACTTATTTTGTTCATGAAACAAAAATATCACAAAGTTATAGAACTTCTGATAATTTAATGATATTTGCACTAACATACCAGAGTTATCACTGCATCCTTTACATTATTCCTAATTTCTTGGTAGACCTGCAAAAAGGAAAACATTATTCCAAAATTGTTTATGTTATTTAGCATATCTAAGCTACTCACAAATAGCAATCCTACTTCCTTATATATGGTCTTTAAGTGAAAAGCAACTTGAAGATATAGGACAGGAAGTGCCAGTATGAAGAGGAAGAGCTCAATGTTGGATATCATCTTATACTTACCAGATCACGGAAGCATGTTAAACCAACTTCATTTAGAGCTGGCAGTGAGCGCCTTGCAATGAAGTAGCGATCCAAGTAGTTAAAAAAACGAGAAAGCCACCGAACCATTATTTTGTGATTTTCCCATCGCTTCACCAGTTCTCTTAACATAAACTCATCATGCTTCTCCCTCAAGGCTGGTAGAACCTGAGTTTAACAATTAAGAGAATTCAAACAAAGACCAAGATACACAGTCCAAAGAACAACGTACAACATCACTGTCCTTGATTTTAAAATAAAAATTCCAAAGCTTTTCAGTCAGTCAAGATTGCATCCATCATCATGAGATGACACTACAATAACAAACAAATTAAGGGAAAAACCCGTCAATATGTATATAACAACAATAAAAATAACAAAAAATATTATATCATATGATTCAAAATTGGACCCTGCATCAGACAGCTCTTGCATGATCAACATGACATGGAACTTGGCACTCTGAATAAATTTAGCTTCCTTTCTTGTAAGATATAGAGAAACAAAGACCAGTACACATCAGTGGGTAAAAGAGAATTACTTCTATCAAGTTTAAATGCATAAAAGAAACCATTAATCTTAGTTGTATTTAAAAGGTCCAAACCAGCTCATCCTGTCTGCAATAATTTCTTATTAGTTATTTCTTTTGTGCAATAATTAGCAACTGCGATCTTATTTTATTATACTTCTGATTATTATTACATAATAATTATTATATAAATTTAATTATTTAATTAAAAATTCATTTATTAAAATTTATATTATATTATACATATTATTTAACAAAATTATCATTTGTTTCTTTCTTCAAACATAAATCAGTCGCTCTATTCATAAACTACTGGAGGTCTCGATGGAGTAGTGCCCTTTTGTCACATACAAGTCACATTCAAATATTCTATATTACAAAACAATAATGAACTTGAGGTCAGGTGAATTGAGTGCATAGGTTTAAAAGAGATGACAATAAGAGACAACACTCAAAATATGATAGTGTTGCCCATAGAAGGTCAGTCCAAGCAAGGATGTTGGGACCTTATACACCTATTCACCTGTGATTGGTCCTGCATATGCAATGAAAACCTTATTAAAAGGAGCCGTTTCTTTCAAAAGCCATCACCTGTGTGAAAAAACTTCACAGACTTGTTGAAAAGTCTACAAGAAAATCATAACATAGATGACAGTGTTTTGAAGAGTTTCAATGACATACTAAAGGCAGAATAACTGTGATTAGATGAGATGATAGTGGTGTTGACAGTGACAAGAGATTAATGACAGTCAGCATCAACCAAAGCACATGCCAGTAAACAATGATGAAATACAATAGAGATAAAATTGTTCTATGCGAAGTCATTGAAACTAACATGAGGATTCATGCATAATATTCATGACAAAGGTTGAAGAGCAATAATACATAATAGCCCTTGAGTGGGTAGGTTTAAAGGTAGTAGTAGGATGTAATGTCCCTCTTCCCTTGAGACTCTCCTGTGAGGTAATTTTTCTAATCTTTTCATTTCTGGAGAAAAGAAAATAAATCAAAAAAATGAAAGGAGTAAAAGAATAATTAAATTAAGGTTAAAAAGCTATAGTTTATTAAGTTTATTTAATTATTCAATTATGATAATGGTGAGGGCCCACTTTACATAATCTACTCCTTGCTGGACGATACATCATAGAGGGAAATAAATTAAATTTTGCCTAAAGTTTCTTATTCGCAGTTGAGAGCATAATTTGTTACAGGAATAAGAAGCATCTGATTTTTCTAATCGGAAGCTAGCTCTATACAAGGTAATCGCCTGATTTTGTGAAGACGGGATTAGCAATTCTGAAATGATAAATTAGGCTCAATAAGAAGGAAGAAGGCATCGAGGAAATTGTTTGATTTTTACTCTCTTATCGAATTGTGAAGAGCTTTCACCAGGACGCAAACCCTGTGTGGAATTGGGACGAAAACCCCAATGCTGTGAGTTAATTATTTTGTTTCATCTGAGAATGCATGCTGGATCATTGAGTGGAAATCACGGGAAGTGTTGAGATGTTGGAGGCACAAGAAGCTGGCTTTAGGAGAGGCGTCAGACAGAATTGCTGAATCGCTGCATGTAGAGGTGGAGACGTGTTTCGACTTTCTAAGACCATTCTTTACTGAGATTTGTGTGGAGTTTGGAGGTAGGTTTCTGAAGTCGGTAGGGCTGGATAACCTTCAAAATCGTGTTGCAAGCTTGTGAGGAATTCTGAAGGCAACATCAGAATGTTATTTAATTCAGGCCCGTGCTACTTCCAGGTTTTCTAAAAGCCTATGCTCAAGTCGTTCATTTCGACAGTGCTACATTTAAGAAAAATTGCTAGTATTGGTAAAGGCGTAATGAATCTGAGGTGAACTGCTGCAATCTGTGGCCTGTTTCCTCTTGGTCATACCGTGTGGGCTGGGGAAGCTGATTCCTGTATGTGCATTTCAAAACGTGGATGCTAATAGCAGTTCTGGGCGTACCATCTGCAGTCTTATAATTTCATATCAGCACATAATCCAGGTTCTTTGTTGATATGATACTTTATTGAACTCTGCATATTTGAATACAGTTTTCTGAGCAAACCACATGTCAATCAAAATTATAATAAAATTTCAGAGAAGAGCTTTTGAGTCCATACATCCCATTTATTGAAGATGTTTTCTATTTAAGTATCAATCTATGTGCAATTTGTTGAAATTAAATATCTGTCAAACTGAAGTTTGGCATAAACATTTTATATTTTCAGGAAGGAATATTTCATAGGACACTCATAATGACAGGCCTGTGATAACAAGGTAAGGGGTTAAGATCATAATACCGATGTATAAATCATGTTTACTATGGTTAAGGACACTGGACCGTATCTTTGAGTATCAAAAACATGATAACTTAACAGTCCATGAATGTATAGGGCTAGAGAATGTTTCAAGGGACTATAAAACAATGGAATGGGCAGTGAGATAGTCTTAAAGGAGCACAAGATACATGACAGAGAGTCATATTTAGTATGACAGTCAAAGCAAGAAGACAACAAATAAAATATGACAATGCTCTTTAAATGTTATGACTGTCATGTGAAGAGATATGAATGATAGTGTTTTCAAAGGATTCATGACAATCAAACTTCCAGTGGTAGAGTAAAAAAACAAAGCAATGCACAGTCATGAGCAACATGATAGTCTTCTGAGATGACTGTAACAGTAAGGAGAGGATTATTGGTCTCTGGTGACATTATAATTAATCTATCATTTCATCGCTAGAATTTGACAGGTTATAAGGTACTCAAGTTTTGACAGTTTGCAAGTTATTGTTACTACCATCCAAGTGTCTCCATCACAAATCAAATAAATGTATGAAGGAGACTGTACCTTGCTATTAATGACTTTAAAATGTCATTATTTCACAACCTAACACAAACATGGAGTTCAGGAGATGTGGATCACAGTAGCTGAGGCTATGGAAGCCTAAAAAAGCTAGACTCGGTGATGAATTTTCCTACATGAACAATGTATGGCAATGTTCCAATGATTTTTGCATGACAATTGAGGGGCAAAGGTAATGAATGATAAGTCATTATCAGTCTCACAGTCTTTAAGCGTGTGACAGTGTTGCATCACATTTCAGTGGACAGTCCATAGGTGCCAATCATAGTAGGAAGGAACCTTGATGAGGGAGGTGCCATGGAACAAGGTATGATTGCTCTTGGTTCAATAGTTTTGGGTCGGTGGGTTTTTTATTTTAATTAGATTGAGAACTATATTGATAAGACGCCCAACAGTGAAGTTCCCGACTTGAGTAAGTCAAATGTTTCAACTGTTTGAAAAATTTCAACTAACCTGAAATCTACAAAGTTTGAGATAGTCCCAAGGATACTGAAACATGTTTAATAAACCCTATCTCTAACATATGTTGAGTGTTGAGTGATGGACTGTGAGGCAAGTTGTAGCACTTGATCAATTGCTAGATAGCAGTTTTTGAGCAATGAATGTTATATGAGTATCTGTCAAACATTTATCATCTGGAAAAATATATTTAATATTGGTACAACAAGGTCAGATTTCTTATCCCTGGGTCTCTGTACTATTGTGAAAATGTGAAGTGAACAATTGCATTTCTGGAAATATTCTTTGGGGAGAGGCCAACATAGTAATTTAAAATCCACTGCAGTGGAAGAGCAAAAATTCTACTGCTTTTTGACTTTCAAAACATGCATTATTATGATCTTGTACTTAGAGGATTGTCAAGTCCAGGTTTAAAATTATTGGTACACATTAATCAGATATTCAATTGACAAGTGGTCATGAATTTCCTTTCATGCACACTTCTATTTCTTGATAAGTAACACTACCAGAATAATGTGCCTTTTATTTTGCTAAGCACCAGCGAAATTCCTTATAATTGGTTGACAAGAGGAGCCTTTTGATGAGTTGAAATGAGCTGTGGTGTGAGGGTGATAAGAAGCACTCCAAAGAGTATGATCCAATTTCAAATCTCTAGGTTCAAAAGGTATCCCATCATTTTAGCAATGGGCATGTATCAGCAGCCATGGAGAACTTTGTTTGAGTCTCTGCAACAGACACTGCCATCTTAGCCTTGTTGAATGCGTCTTCTGCTCCCATTTCCTCACCAATCAACTACTGGACCATGGCTATTGCATCATTGGCCTCCTTACGAGCCTCTGTTGCCTCATCTCTCAATGCAATTGCCATCTCAGAGATTCTTTCAGCCTTTTCTTCAAACATGTTACTATTCTTCCTAGCATCCTCCTGTTTCTTCAAAGCATCTTCCAGTGACTCTTTCGTTGACTCCAGTGAATATCCCTCGCCTCTAATAAACTCCTCAAAACCCTTATCTGCTTCCTTATCACCTCTTCTGGAATCTTTAACATTGTCATCTGTTAAATTTGATGCCATAACAACAGAGGAAACAACATTTTCTGTCACTCCCATAGCATCCCCTGTCAATTCTATCTCAGTGCTTTGTCCCAGGGCTTCACCACCACTTTCACCATAGAACTGACTATAATTTTCACCTTTTCCATCGCCAAAACCCTCTGTCCTTTACCATTGCCTTCCCCAGCATTATTATTTTCCATCCTATCAACATATGCCAGCGAATTGCTTCCCTCCAACTCACCTTGTTACATAATTCCTTTGTCTAAATTTCACTGACCCAGAAGGTAAATTCAGACAAATTCTGTGTACATATGCACTGGTTCTACGATTCACAGTGACATCATCCCTTTCCTTACGCAAGCCTTCACTAATCTACAAACCCTGCTGCTAACTCTTTGCAGTTTATCTGTTGAACTTAAAGAAGAAACCAAACCAGGCCCCCTTCTGTGCAAAAATAATAGTTTAAGAGGACTGCGGAAATTCAAGGCCGTGACCTCTAGTTTCACAAAACCCCGACCGTACATGGCACCAGGTATAGACTCCATTATTTCCATCAAGCTTCAGAAAAAAAAAAATGGTACATTTTTTAAATTAATTCCGTCCACATCTAAACAAAAAAACCAAACAGATATATTTTTAAATAATCATAACTGTTTCAAAAGAAAAAATATTCCAAACTTTCCGTAATGCAATCAAAATCTTATGAAAATATACTCCTCTAAATTTTTCTCAAGAAGCCACAACAATCTGAAACAAAATTCTTCAGCCCTTGTAATAATTATATAGATGCTCTGTAAAAATTAGCTGTCATTTAAACGAAAAAAAAATCAGTAAATGCTTCTATATTTATTTTAACTAATTAATTTTTTTATAATGCCAAGAAGCAATGGATGAAAACCCCTCAGTCTATTGCGCACGACTTATACCCTTTTTCTCTCGGACCCAACTTCAATCTATGATTTTCCGCGCAGTAAGGATACACAGAAGGAGATGCAGGGTTAGTAAGTCGCTCCAAAATATATTTTGACGGAACCTTGGCAAAGGAGGAATCGACTATGGAATCAAAACTTACCCTTGAATTTGCTGGAAAGGATGAAATGTCATCTGTAGATAGCAATGATTCTGAAACTGTGTGGCATGGTCTGGTGGAATCCATGGAGTGACAACCCATTTGCACCCATTGGCAGAGACTCAAATTTCCCTGAGAGCAAGTCTGAAGAAACTGCCGTAACATGCATTTCACAACCCCTTCAATTATAGATATATTCAGATTGGAGGGCAGATTTCATTCTTGGATGGGTAAGTCATCTCAAAGCTGCTTGTCCTCATCCAATCTTCGCCCAATCTTTTTGTCAAAATTGTCTTCCACCACACTCCTACCTTTATTCACGGCATTATACAAATAATATCGTTATTTTTTAAAAGCTATTTAAATATTTAGAAGGGCTGCGATTTTAAATTAATAGTGAGATTGATGGACGCACTTTTATGTACACGGATGCCCCTATAAATCAAATGCCATTGTAAACACCTCTCAGCATAATTACATGTCTGCACACAGATGTAATAAAACCTCTGACACTACGTTGCCATATTGCATTGCATCTCTCACACAGATCTCCCATACGCATTTTCAGATTTGCCAAAATACAGAATTGGTACCATTAAACTCTTCAAAGAGTTTTGCTCTTCTTGGGCACATATCACAAACCCTTGGTTCCCTCAATACTGATTATTATAAAACTTTTTCCCTCCTTCCCTCAAAATAAGGTCCCCGATACACCCTAGGTTTACTGGTGCTTATGGGTTTAAGTTAATTCTATAATTCTATGAAAACAAGGAAATTTAGCTATATTTTATGAGACTGCATTATAAAATACTTTTACTTTTTTCTTGGGAGTATAAACATCTCCTCCTTCAGCTTAGTGTCAAGGATTGGGGGGTATCCACTATGCCAAATTCATCTGGGGCTAAAATTTGGCCTCATCCCATATGGTGTCAAGCCTTTGCCCTAACCTTGTCTCATCCCTTTTAGTCTCAAGTCTTTGCACTCAGCAAGAATTGATCCCTTTTATGTGTCCATACTATATTTAATAGGTATGCATAATTGTTTAAGATCAGAAAAATGTGAAACGTAAGAATGTACATAGAAAACAATTCTTATGTGCAACCTCATCCAACCCTGTTTTCCATCATGTTGTTGCTTCTGTTGCATTTCTCATTTCTGCTAACATAGATGCAGAATAACTTGTATAGGGAAGCTTTGTTACACGTAATCTTTCAACCTAAGCACAATGAATGGGATACTAAACCTTTGTATGTTGATTTCTTCAGCCTAAGAATTTTAATTCCACGAATGGGAGACATATACACCTAAATATTTCAATTCCATGAGAAGACGACATAAATAAATTCAAAAACCTATGCCAGTTGCACACAACATGAATCCCATAACCACAGACAGTGATTACTATGTACAGCCATTAAAAAAATAAGTAGACAACAAACAATATTTATGAAATTCGCCCTAAAAGTCAAGATGTAGAGCAGAGTATAACTCAGCTCATAAAATGTTCAGATGTTAGTATTTCTCAGGTATAGTACATTATATAATGTACATGGAGTCGCAGATGAATTACTAGAATAGCAAACAGTCATTTGGAGCAAGAATGTGAAATGCTGTCCAACTTATGAAAATGCATCTTATATGTGTAGAAGCATACAGATAAAACTCTATCAAATGCTATGCAGTAAAAAACCTACAAAAAAAATTCTGTGCAAGGGAGATGTACAGTTACATGACAGATACAACTTTCACTTGCCAGTAGGGCCATGTCAAACAAAAAGAAACAAATAATAAACATTCCAACATGTGTACTTTTACTACACCTATATAAAACTACAGCATTTTGGAAGTTCTTGCTCATTATCTTTATGCCAACAGTTACAACAACTGAGTGCACCTGCATTTAAGCCAGACAAGATCTGTAATAACTTGCTAACCAGGATCTAACACAATTCTGATATAAATAGTATCTACAAAATACTTTAATCCACATAAGAGCTTTGATAACTGTAACAGATGATTCATGCTAGAAATTTAGTGTAAGAGGTGCACTTTCCAAGACTTCTAGACTCCTAAAGTGCGAATCCACATAGTGTCTATAAAATTATATGTACTGAGATTAATGTATTGCAACTAGAATGAGGTCATAGTGAAAAGTTTGGGCAAATCAGCCTCATAAATGTTAGAATAAAACTTAAGATGCATACTCACCATACTTCATCCATCTGTAGTGATGAACAGCTTTAGTAGGCATCTACAAGGGAGACTTTAAACTCTGAAGTGTAAGAATAAATATTGTAACTGAGGTGCATTTGCCCAATTCTTCAGCCATATGTTGAGATAAATGGCTTTAATTGGTTTTAACAAAGGAGACTTTTTAGAATGTTAGGGGCCAGTAATATTCCTTTCATGTTGAGAAAACATTTGATATTTTTTGACATAAAAGGAGACTAATAAAAGGCATTTATTAAGGACATTCAAGAACAACAAAGCAAACTAATCATACTCAGAGTGTGCCTAAAAAGCATACAAATCACGAAGTTTATTAAATTGCCATTATAATACTATAAAACAGATGATTATTTTCCCTCCACCTATAACTACACAAACCGACAAAACTAGCACAACTACTACCTAAAAAATCAATGGTACATAGATCACCAACTAGTAAAAAACAAAACATCAGAGCTATAGAAAATAACAAACCATCGTAGTGATATAATCTTCAAAAGATTCCCTGTATCTGTCATAGAGTTGCTGCGAATAATCCTGGGGAGGCTTCTGTGTACACATGTTATAAATAGTCCTGTATATGCAGTTAAGAATAGCAATAGCTATGTATTGTAGACATGATATTTCCAGAGTCGTTGTAAATGATTGAAAATGCTTCTGGTAATAAATATGTAAATGTTTTTTTGCACCAATAACCAAATTGTCTACATAATTTCTGTAATAACTATGTACTCAATTTAAGTAATAAATTGAACAAGCGAAAGCTAGAAGGCAAATAAAATTGTGTACACATGTTGTAAATTGTTCTGTAAATAAAGCCAAGAATAATCATCAATTTAATAAAAAAAAAATCAGTAGAAAATTTGGAAAAAATAAAACCTGAAAGAAAAATAAATTGAGCACTACAAGCATTATTGAGCCAAACAAACTATCAAAAAAAATCACAAGGGATACGTATAAAGCATTATGTACTCCTCGGAATTGAATTGCTGCTCAGGAACCCCTTCCAAGATGTTAATGAGCTTTTTGATTCCTTTCTGCATGAACTCCCACCCCTGTTCAAGGTCTATGGTCTTCCTCTCGGCCATGGTCATTTTCTTGGAACCTCAGCTCCAACTCTAGACGTTAATTACTGCTCCCAGTATCATGCACACCCTGAATGCGAAAGACAAAAACAGCATCAAAACTGTAGAGAATACCAAATAGCAAATGAGCGCCAGAATCATACAATCGACAATAACATTAGCCAAAACTAAAAGTTTACCTCATTGAAAAATAAAACTTCTTTCACATATAAGAAACCATATAACCCTGGTCCCTAAGTACTCTTTGAAGAACAAATAAATTGAAAAGGAATTTATTTAAGCAAATGGTAACAATATATGGCATGCAATCAAAATCTAAACCTTGGCAGCATAAGAAAAGCTCAACATAATCTGTGAAGAATAAAATACAAAAGTACAATTGCCTGCAACATAAAAGCAGAATAAGAAAATTATTGTGAGCGATAATCTAGCGAAAACCGACAAATTTTATGATAGGCCACCAAATTCGGGTAATGCCAGTAGCATAAATACAGCCTACAGGGGCAAATCTAGCAGAAGCTAATATATTGTAAGAGAAACTAATAAATTAGAAAAATAAGGTAGCAACGAAAGCTTTTAATCATCTGACAAGAAAAACAGTTGGCAGGGTAATTCTAGCAGAAACTAAATCTATCACTTATACCAAAAAAATACAATAATAAAACAGACACTAATAAAGTAAGTAACTCTTGTTGTACGAGAACCCGCCAGTCCGGGACAAATTAGGGAAATAACTGTCGAGGCAAGTCCAAATCTAGCAGAAGCCTATTTATTTGTCAAACAATGGTACCATAAAATCAGCGTAGAAAACTACTTGTAAATCCACCGGTGACAAACAAATTTACCAAGCACCCCCTAAATTTGTCAAACTAGGGTACCATCAAATTCTAACAGAAACACATAAATTCAACGAAAATCCCTCAATATTGTCAAACTAAGGTTGCACAAAAGCAGCTCAGGTAAATAATTAAAATCTAAATCTAGCAGAGCCCGGTAAAATTAACCACAAACCCCTTAATTTGTCAACCTAGGGTTGCATAAAGGCAGCAAATGAAATCAATTGCCACAACAAATCCAAATCCATATCCATATCTAGCAGAAACCCGTAAATTTAACGAAAAAAATGCTAAATTTGACCCTCCCAAATGCTGAGAGAGCCAGTCGTACTTAAGAAGGTCCAGGGTTTGAATCCCGTCACGATGAAAAATCGTCGAAATGAATGAGGGATCAAAGACGTACCTTTAACGGCAATTTAAGCCGCGGCCTCGTCTCCTCCAAAACTTTTCGTTTGTGTGCAGGAGACCCATGGGCGATCCAGCACCGCGTAGATAAAATTATCGTAGGGCACTCTTGGCATTCCTGTGTTCACGTAATCATGATGAATATGAATGGACTGAACAATTGTGTTATTCTGTCTTTTCGAAGTAAATGTTTTTCATTTGTCAATAGTCGGTCTATATAAAGCCGATATCTTTTTATTTATTTATAATATTAAACTAGCACTTGCACCTATAGGAGGTTCACGAGAGACGCCGATAGGAAATTAAAGGTAAAAAATAAAATAAATGAATTGTAAAACAATACATAATTGGTTATATAAAATTATATTTATGTACACGTATGCATTGTATAATATAAGTAGGTACATAATTTTGTTGGATTTGTTGTTTTTTTTTTTTGAAACAATGAGATCCCTTTGAAACAATTTGTATCTGGTTTGTATTAATCAAAGTTACATAAGAGCATCTCTTTGTTTTTTTGAAGCTCCTTTTTTCAAGCCATGGAATTTCTATACAGTGAAAAACAATGTTGATTAGACTACTTTGAACAATTAGTATCGAGTTTGCATTAGTCAAAGTAACATAAAAGCTTCTTTATTAAAGAAGGGAATAATATAGTGACACTTTTTACAAAGCTATAAAATCTTAAATTCTAGAATCAATTATATATAACCATGGCATGTAGTCCAAGAGAAATGATAGTGTAGGCATAAAACATGAATAAAAAAGGAAATTGTTTGGCAAAATTCCTTACAATGATGTCAATACAGCTATTGTTGGTCACATAAACATTGAATTTTATATATTGGAATTGTTGACGATAAACATTCAAATTGTTTTATGCAAGGAATTAACATATAAATGAATCAAAGATTTGAATTCCAGATGAAACTATTATGGTTGTTCTCAAAAGGCCTGGTTGTTCTCAAATGTAGGCATAAAACAAGAATAAAAAAGGAAATTGTTTGGCAAAATTCTTTACAATGATGTCAATACAACTATTGTTGGTCACACGAACATTGAATTTTATATATTGGAATTGTTGACGATAAACATTCAAATTATTTTTTGCAAGGAATTATATATAAATGAATAAGGATTTGAATTCTAGATGAAACTATTATGGTTGTTCTCAAAAGGCTAGTGATGAAATCTAGTTGAATCCCAAGCTTGCATTTTCTCCTTTGTAAGTATAAATCTTGTCAATTCTTGAGGAGACGTCTATATAAAATACAGAAAAATTTAAAATATATAGGGAAACTTTAAATATTCATTATATACATTATAAAAACTTAGCATATAACATTTGTGTTAAGAATTCATTGTCAATACTCAATATGCATTCAAAATTCAGAATTCATTGTGAATATGCATGTGATATTAAACAATAATATACAAGTTATAAACGTATAACAAAATGCCCAAAGCCTACATTGCTGCCATATATTTTTTTTTCAATTACGATATGAAAATCAAAATAAGAAAAGCATAATACATTGCTGCCATCCCCTATCCCCGGGACAGGGACAGGGGGAATTGGACCTAGGGACGTGTCCCCGAGTAACACTGGAAATTAGTTCTCTATAGGAAGACCTCAGAAGACCCAATACTTTCAGTTATTCCAAAAAATATTAAAGTATCACTATAATCAAAAGATGAATTCTCTATAATAAGAGTTGAGCAATAAAGTTCAACTTTTGTGCACTAATAGGATGCCTTATGCATCTTTTTTGATGTTTTCTTCAATGTTGATATCTCGCTTTGAAGCTTTTTATTGTCCTCTTCCAGATGATCATACTTGAGGAGGAACCCCTGAGCTTGTTCCTCAAGAGCCTTGGCATTTGCTTCTGCTGACTTTGCCTGTTTTTCTATTCTATTGTCTCAGAATCTAAACTCAGCTTTTGTAACTTGTTCCTCAGCTCAGCTATTTCATCCTTCAACACTTTCGTAGTTTTTGAACCACTTTTTTCTTTCTCTTCTTTGGGAGGCACATAGGTCTTTTTAACTTCCTTTTTAAGTGCATCTACCCTCCGAACGAAGTAGTGCAAACGGTCAATTATAAAACCAAGTAAAAGAGCATATCCTGTAATTGCAAGTGACAAAAAAAAAGATAGGATAATTTCCTTTACATGTGGAAAAAAATAATAAAAAGTAGCATCCTCTGGATCAGCTTGGGTAATCTCAGAATGACAAATTGAAAAAGCTACTACAAATTACCAGTAAGCAAATACAACGTGATTGTTGTATGAAATTATAAGGGCAATACATTATAGAAGCAAGATGACTAAACTGAGAAATTACTATAAGAAAAACTAGACAGCACTGGATAGTTGGTACTTGGAGAATCCAAAATTTGGCACAGATATCTATGTGATAAGACTTGAGAAAATATTTATTCTTAAATTCTTGAGTGGAGGTTCTATCACAACTTCATACTTCAAGGAGCACCTGCATAGAGTTGATTACGTCTTCCATAGTATATGTACAATCAAACATCTTTATAAAAATCCAACAGATGAAATTCAAACTCAACATTAAATGCCATCATAGAGTCCCTAGACCCCAAGGAATAGATATTGGCTGTTGCGCATATCTTGCAATGCACATTTCAACTTCTCTTTAAGATTTGAACATGTTACAATGAGCCCATGGGGCACCATTTGAGGCACAGATATTGGCCTTCACAATGGACACTATTTGCCAATGGCATTTACAAGACTCAGATATATATAGCTTCCATCAAGCTAAACAAGGATCTGTAGTTTAGACAAAGTGACCATTGATCTTATCACCTTACCAATGAAGCTAGAAAAGAGCAGTAGACTTCGATAGAAAAATAAAGTAGATGGGAACTAAAGAAGAAAGTAATATGTTTGCCCCGTCATACACTTCAGACATAACAGACAATCATATCTATACTCGAGGAAATAAGTACGTCTTGATGTGTCTTGCCAACACAAGTAGCAAATCAAAGTTGTTTAAATTGTTACCATTGCTTGCATATCCGTACTTGCCTTGGAAAATCAGTCAGCATGCATTGGAAGGATTAACACCTCTCTTGTAATCCAAGGATATGCAGACATTGGCTAGGAAATAAGCAAGTGATTAGCAATACAACAAGTACATTATATTCCAAATTTCCATGCAGGCCAGTTCAAATTTTAGGTAAATTGTTGGTGATAATATCATTGGCAGATAGACATAACCACCAACAGATTACCTTGATCATAATGCCTCTCCCAGAAAGAAGGTAACTAAATCCACAGAGAAATGAGGAACAGCAAAAAGGAAGTCAAAAAAAAAAATCAGATAAACAAAGTGCCATTCACAATACAAAGAGATATTTCTTGCTTGTGCTTAACCTTGATCCATGTACAATGATTCATAGGTATTAGGCACATCACTACAGGAAACCACTAAGCAGTATTACAATACAATGCTCATAAAACCATGGACCAAAATAAGAACTGTATGAAGTGTAAAACATATAAAGTGTACAACACATATCCAATAGATGAAATGCCATATTTAAAGTGCGGAGACAATTAAACAACATTAAATCAAAGGATTGGCACTGAGCAGACAATATGATAGAATTCATTCTCTTCTTTCCTCTTTACTTATAAATGACACATAATAAGTAGTAACAGCTAGCGAGGCACCCCCTTGTATCCTTGTTTCTCTCACATGAAATGTAAAATTTATAGCTTCAATGTATCCTTCAACATTCAATGGACAATTTTGTGAATACAATCTCTGCAATCCTATGATGGTAAATAATATATACTCTGGAGGATATTTGAAAACAACAAGATATACGACAGCATTTCACAATAACCAGATACAGTGTTCACAAATTTTATCCCACATCCACAAAATTAACAAATAATCTCACAGCAAGAAGCTGGAACACAATCACATCTCAGAGCTCAGTTGGGTACGGTTTATTGCTCGGCAGAACACCCACACCCCCAAAATCGGTGAATAATTTCAGAAGCGGAAGATGTAAGAACAGGGGAAAGAAATTGATTCACCTCCTCATAACTGAATACAATTACTGAAAGTGAAGATGAGAACAAGTTCAATTGGTTCCAACAATGGTACCCTGCTGCACCAGAATATGATCTAGATAAGAGGGTACCTCATGCATTCAGGGTGTTCTTTGGTGTGATAAGAGAGAGCAGGAATGGAGTCTTTGATGACAGCTCCCTTCACAGAAGGGCATCTCTCTCTGAAGGAAGAATTGATGAAGATGGTGACCTACAGTGTAGTTATCAAGGCTGATGCTTTGGTTCTCAAGGAGAACGCAAATACATTCCACAGGCACCCTCTGATGGACCCCAGAATGTTTTGTCAATTCCACCTATGACCAACACCAACAATATTAAAGCCTCGATTCAATACAGTTCTCAGGTAGACCAAGGCAAATCACCAATCAAAAAATTTGACGCAGGCACAGATGCTAAATCTTAACGTAAGATGCATTTCAAAAGTGACTGGAAATTCACGCCCTAAGAAAAGATCAAATCCTTTACTCTTGTGAAACAACACAAGTAGTTTTATGGTCTGAGTTCTGCTACTTTTTGTTTAAAAACATAAACAGTTTTTCGCTCCACGCTCTCCAAACCTTTCTTGTACCTGACGACAATTTTTTTTATAGTGACACAAATTTGACTACCTCCCAATAACACACGATTAATTGAGACTAAAAAGAACTTTAAAATTATAGGATCCATACAATAAACTCAAACTACAACAACATATACTTCAAAATAACCCTAATCGTCTCCATTTCAAATTTACCCAGGTTGGTTCCTTTTCACATAAAAAACTATCTCAAATAGATTAAAAGTGTGTCAAAGCAGAACAAAATTGGCAGAAAATTAAACATCTCTGGTCTCTTTTAGAGTCCGCACATTGAAGGCCTGACTCCCTTGTTTAAAAAAGAACAGAAGTCATCCTAATCTCTACGCACCTTTCTTGTTTCTAAGTACAAAATTTTTGCCAAAACTACCATCAAACCTCGTGCACGACCCAAATTGGACAACCTCCCAACGTACACGGTTAATCAAGACACTACGAAGCTGAAACTCTACAGGATCTATACAATAAACTCAGGCTACGCCAACATAGAAGCCAAAATCAAGATGATCCGAACAATAAACTCAAGTCGTACCTTGCAAAATGACCCTAATCAGTTCCATTTCGAATAAAATCTTTTGTCCACCATGCCAAGTGACAAAACCAATGCAAATTGACTCCATTTCACATAATAACTCTTATCACAAACCCTAACAGCGTGGCAAAGCATAGCAAAATTGAGAGGAAATTAAACATGCCTGTACTCTTTCAGAGTCCACACTTGAATTGCCTCGGCTTGGCCAGTGCCTCGAGAGATGCCCTCTTCATCTCCCTCATCCCCCTCCTCGTCGTCCTCTTCATGGAAGCCATACGCCCTTATCAATTCAAAGGTCCGCTGACACTCTTCCAAAACATCCTCAACAGTTTTTCTCCGGACTCAAATTTTTCCGTCGTCTTCCACCACTAAATTGGAAACAATAAGCATCAGAGCAATCAACAGTTTAAGCACCAGAAGAAGAGGTAGCGGCTTAAATTGACGTTAGGAGCACAATGTACTCATGTACACTATGGGCGGTGATTAAGGGCGGTGACAATCAATGCAATCGAATCTAAAGACATCATGCATTTGATTTGAAGACATCTCCTACAGCGGTTGCTTCAATCAACTCAGAGGCGTGTGAATGCAAGATGAAACTGACGAATTAATAATTCTTCCTACACCCGTTGCTTCAAGCAACTCACAATAAATGAAAAGTAGGTATTCAGATATCAGAGTTTTAAAACTCGTAGAATTGCCAGTTGTTGCTTATACTCATTGAGGATGACCTAAAAACGGTTTACCAGCATGACAACGTGAGACAGCAGTTTCATGAGTGTGAGACAGGTATTCCGATGGCTTGTGGAGTGGAAAGTCCACAATAAAAGCCTATCGGCTAAAAATAAATAAATAAAACAGATTATTTTAATGCTGAAAATACTAATTGAAAAACAGGTTATTAACGGTGAAAATATTAATTTTGCTATAAATTGTTAGATAAATTTAGTATAATTATTTTTATGTTTATTTGGAAAAAGATATTTTATGTGGGTAATCTATTAAGTGGATTGTTTGTAGAATGGAATCAGGACATTAATTTTTATTGCTACACAATAGAAAATAATTAAAATAAAATTTCATGTGAAAACAAAATGATGTTTATTGAGAAGCACCACTAAAATGATATTTTATATTTATGTTAGATAAGAATTCACCAAACTATCCATTAATTCTAAAAAATATATATATATTTTTTATATTGTTTTGTCTTATTTATTAATTTATAACTTATTCAATGTACTAAGTTATGTTATAATTACAATTTACTTAAACCATTTATAGTAAGTATACTTTTTTGTAACTATTTATGTTATTGGGTTTCGTATCTTTTATTTTGCTTTAAATTAATGTAGAATATGATTCTTAGAAGAAAATACTATACCAAATCATCCACAAAAGGGTCACATGTGAGGATTGTTGATATGCCTAACAAGCAAGGATCGTCAAGGGTAGAGCGGTGCACCATTTTTTCCCTTTGGCTATTTGCCTGTGGGTTACATGTTGAAAAATACCTATTTATGTATTGCACAGCATTGTCAACTACTTTTAGACTATTCAAATCCATGCTTTCAATGGTAGGTGCTCCTTGCAACCAAAGGAAGTCATGAATATGGATTGATCCTCTATGTTGCCTCTCATATATGTGAGATAGCATAAGAGTTGGAATTACTAAATATAATGTAAAAACAAATATATTTATATTTGAGAAAAAACTAGAATGATATTTTATATTTATGTTAGATAGAATTTATCAAACCATCAATTAATTCTAAAAATATATATATTTTGTATATTATTTTGTCTTGTTTATTGATTTATAAGTTATTCAATTTACTAAACTATGTTATAATAACAATTTACTTAAACCATTTCCAATAAGTATACTTTTATTTTAAATTAATGGAGAAAATTATTCTTAAAAGAAAATAGCATACCCAAGCATCCATGTAAAGGAATCGTATGTGATGATTACACGTGTGTCTAACAAGCAAGGATCATCAAGGATGGAGTGATGCACCATTTGTTCCCTTTGGCTATTTTTTATGGGTTCCATGTATTGTACAACATTGTCAACTACTTTTGGACAATTCAAATCCATGCTTTTAATGGTAGGCACTCCTTGCAACCAAAGAAAGCCATGAATATGGATAGATCCTCTATGTTTCCACTCAAATTTGTGAGATAGCATAAGAGTTGGAATCACTATGCACAAGTAAGTATTTGGTATATTATGAAATTTAAAAGATGATCAATGTCACTCACCTATACCAATGGTTTTGCACAAGTAAATGCTTCTTTGAGATCTCTTCACAAAAAGTTGTGAACCTATTATGCATGTAAATTTTAGTTAGGTGTGGATTGTTAATTATGTTTTTGATCATCCATTGGTAGGCTTGTGTCCATTGATTGGATGGCATGATAGGAATTGCACTATGTAAATCTAGCCACTTGGAATATGTTGGTGATAAGTTGTAAACCCCAAATCCCTAAGATTGGATAGTCTCCCAAGTGCTAGGGCTAGTGTCAAACCTAGGAAGAGTATCACAAAACCTATGTTCAAGTTGGCCAACCTAGGACCAATTATTGATGTGGATAAGACCTCCTTCACTTTAGGTTTTGTAAGGCTAAGGGGGGTTTCCATAAGGTGCTTAATTAAATATTATTACAAGGATTGAATGATTATCTTGCTATAAATCATACCCACTACACAGTATATCCCTATGTCAATGTCATAATATGCTTATGTTTTGGTTTAAAGATAAAAGGCTATACACCTTTATACAGCAAAAAATCTTATTGGACTTAAAGTTTCATGAATATAATAACCCCTTTTTTTCCATACACTTACATCTAAAAGCTAGAAAAATTAGTACGCCAGAAGTGAAAGAAAGGGGTTATAATATATTTATTTTAGTGTGTAACAAAGTCTTGAAATCATTAAAAACATACAATGATTAAAATCTCAATGTGACACCTTAACGAAGAATTTACTGAAGACTATATCCCTTATAATACATAAGAAAACTAGGTTCTACACATGTATTCAAAGATATAACTAAATTTTTGGAATATTAGATTAGTCTACTTAGTAATCCATAGACAAAATTTAACATTTCCTTCATTATTTGTGAAAAAGACACCATGCAAAAACTTTCTAGGGGTTTTATATTCATCTAGCTAGCCAACTTATCACATGTACATCTAGAACTAAACATGGTGCTAATAGAGATTCAATCAAGGTTGATTCCACACTTTAAACACATTCTCCATAGATTGTTCAATATATACATTACACAACATGTGTATCTTGTTAAATGCATTTGTCATTGAGTTATTACTTTTTGTCATCTAAGGGCTACAATAATTGTCCCAACATATGTATTGAGAACAAACTATGCATCTGTATTTGCTTTCCATAGGTGTGGAATGTGTTTTGCAAATATATTGTTCCATATGCGAGATGACTTCCTTTCCAAGAACAATGTTGGCCTAAGAAATGTAGCATGTATTGCTAATATGTATTCATTTTCATGCATGTTTATGTTCACTAGAAAATCTTTAAAGGATACAAAAGAATCATAATTTGAACTTTCTAAAATGGATATAAGTTTTTCAACAATACACATATTTTTTTGTATTTTGTCATTACATGGTTCAAGTATTCTTGTTGCCCTTATTGGTGATTGTGGGAAACCAGGGCGACATTTTCTTCTTTTTGTCTTTATACATTGTCTAGTGTGGTGATGTAAATGAAATTTAGCTATTTGTTCATCCAAAGTTTTTTTATTGCAAGTTATATATTTATCGAAAAATGTTCAATACTAGTATTATGGTATTTTTTGTACATCAATGCATCTTTAACCCATAGCATCAAATGGTCATTCTCATTTCCTCAAATTTGAAACTTTATAACTAAGAAGTAGTCCAATACCTTTCCTAAGAATGTTTCATCTAAACATATCAATTTTTTCATTGCATTAACTCTATGTTTGCAATAGCAAGTACAAGTAGTTGGATCCTTTTTTATCAAAGAGAAAATGTCAATTTCAATAACTATTTCAAGTTGACTTTGTATAATGTGAGATGTACAATTGTAGACATCTAAATTTGATCACCCCCATATGATCAAATTCACATCTTTATTCATCCATTCCATCAATATTACACTTTTTGCCTAAAGTCCTTAAAGTATTTAATTTAACTTACATCTTTTTCCTCTCTAAATTAAATAAATTGATCTATAAATTAAATAAATACATCAATTTATTTAATTTAATCATTTAACCTTTTTGAATAAAATCAATTTAAAATTTTCATTTTTCTCTCTCCTTGTCACATCCTCTATAACCCTTTCTAACTTGGATTAATTTAATTAATTCATGATTAGGATGTGCATCCTCTTTATACAAGGATTAATGTCACATCCTCCTACATTTTCCACTTGCTTATAATCTCTCATTAATTATCTTAATCATGTATTTGCACAACCTTAATCAAGGTCATTAGCCATATTTAATATCCATTTTTAGTCAACCCTTCCATTTGCCTTTCTTAACATTGACCATCTTTCCCATGTGAATTTTTAATTCACATTTATTTATCCTAGGTCCCTCTCTTCCCCATTTAATTCACATTTTATCCTTCCAAGGCTTACCTTATCCCCATGCAACTTCTAGAACATTTGACTTGTCACCTCATCCACATGTGACAAACTCCCACATTTTTTGAGACCCTCTCTTATCCATTAGATTCTCCCAAGCTTTAATTCACATTTATTTCTCCAACCACTTTCTCATTTCCCATGGAGATTTTTGAAGAATTCCAAATTCCTCAAATGTCACTTTCATTATCACTTGGGGAAAGTTCTTTTTTGAGGAAATTTTCTCATTCCCCAAGGTACTTGTCCTTCCTCCACATTATGTACCCTCCTTCCACCTCACTTACACATCATCTTATCTTAAGCCACTTCACCTTCCACATGTCAAGATGTGAGGGCTTGTGAATCCTCAACTCACCATAGCCCTTCATCTTGGCCTTGGTGGCTAAATTTCAACCATTGAATTCTCTAGAAAATTCAAATTCCTCTATAAATACCACTCTTTTAAGGCATTTTCAACATTTAGTCATTTTAGCATCATTATACTATCATTTTGAGCACTTAATTTATAAGTATTTTCACTCATTTAGTCAAGCCATTTTAGCCCTTTGCATTTGCATCCCATCATATTGTCAATCTTGCATTTAGTCATATCTATAGCCATCCAAGGATCATACAAGCTTACATTCACAAGGACCAACCAAGGAATTTTAGCAACAAAGAAAGATATATCTATTTATGATCTTCATTTCATCTTTTTTCTTTGTGTCACCAATTCCTTAGGCTAATCTTTTGAGGTGTTCCTTGTGTTTTTACATTGCATTTTAGTTGTATTATGTCATTAAAATAGTTAAAACTCAAGGCTTCACATTTTTGGCACGCCCGGTGGGACTCACAAATGGGTTCTTTTACTTCACATTTGCTATTGTTGAGATTGTTTGCAAGTACATGTCATAGAGGGGTAATTACGCCCTCCTATTCACTGCAAAGGGGCGACTACGTAGTTCACTGTAGAGGGGCAACTACACCCTTTGGTTCACTGTAGAAAGGCAACTGCGCCCTCATGTTCACTACAAAAGTGCATAAACATCTTACATTTGACTGCAAAAGGACGATTATGCCCTAGTTTGAACATTGCTTCTGATATTGTACAATAGAAAGGGCGATTGCGCCCCAGTTTGAACTTTGTATTCTAACATTTTTACTGCAAAAGAGCAATTACGCCCCAATTTGAACTTTGTATTCTAACATTTTTACTGCAGAAGGGCGACTATGCCCCAATTTGAACATTGTTTTTATATTGTACTACAGAAGGGTAGTTACACCCCAATTTGAACTTTATTTTCTAACTTTTACTATAGAAGGGCGATTACGCCCCAATTTGAACATTATTTTCTTACATTTTTTCTATAGAAGGGCGACTACGCCCTAGTTTGAAATCTATCTCTGACATTTTACTACAGAAGGACAACTATGCCTGGGTTTGAATTATGTTTTTGACATTTTTTTGCAGAAGGGCGACTACGCCCTGGTTTGAATTATGTTTCTAACATTTTTCTACAGAAGAGCGACTATGCCCCAGTTTGAAATCTATTTCTAACTTTTTTTGGCAAAAGGGCGACTGCGCCCCAGTTTGAATTTTGTTTGCTAACATTTCACAGCAAAAGTGCAATCGCGCCCTCCTGTTTACTGCATAAGTGCAACTACACCCTCCTGTTTACTATAGAAGTGCAACTACACCCTCCTGTTTGCTGCAGAAGTGCAACTGCACCCTCCTGTTTACTACAGTGGGACAGATATGCCCCAAAACAACACAGTTTGAAAGGTAAAACAGTCATTTTAGCTTCATTTTTGCTCCCATTTTTTTGTTTTTTTCGATTCTAACCCCCTAACATTGGTTGTTGCAAGGATATTGGTGTTTTTGCTAACATTTTGCAGCATATTTTTGTGTAATTAGTGAAGAAAGAAGGATAAAACAACTAACGTTTGCTTGTAGGGTCTTTTGTTTGCACAGATTTCCAAAGTTATCCTTGGTGTTTTTCATTAATCTAGGAACATAGTTTAATTAGGGGAAGTAATATTTGTTGTTTATTGTGTCTGTCTTTTTGTGTTACCCAAAGGGGGCATTATTTTTTTTCACTTTCCCCTTGCACTTCATGTGAGCCTGGAAAGTAGTTAGAAATGATTATTGTCTTATTTCTAGTGGAACCTACTTGGAGATTTCATCACCCCAAGGGACTATTCCAACCACGCATACCGATAGGGTATATAAAGGAGGGAGAGTGAAAGTTGCACCTCAATCTAGTCGCATCATAATTGGCAGAGCGTCGAAGCTAGGGTGATACCTAGATAGATGTGAAGAGTTGGTCCAAGCCCTTTAGTATCTCGCTAGGGTTCTCGTTTCACACTTGTGACAGGCTGGTGTTCACAATTGTGTCTCACATACCGAGAGTATATCGAGGACTCCCTAGACACCTTGTGCATCCTAGATTAAGACCTTTATTGGCCATAACCTTAATACTAATCATAGGATTGTGTTTGTTTGAAAGTGTTTTCTTGTGAGAAACCAATAATTTTTTTGACAAATTGGCCTTATTGTTGTCATTTTAAGTCCTTGCCATAGTCATTTCCATCTAAACCAAGTCCCTGTTCACTATAGTGGGGCAAATTTTCCCTTCTATTTACTACAGTGGAGAAAATTTTCCCTCCTATTTGCTACAGTGGGGCGAATTTGCCCTCCTGTTTACTGTAGTGGGGCGAATTTTCCCTCCTGAATAGTCAAATTCACCCTGTTTAGCTTTGTTTAGCCTCCAAACCTCTGTTTAATCTTTCCAAACCTCTATTTAATCATTCTAAACCTCTGTCTTGTCATTCTAAACCTCCGTTTAGCCTCCAAACCTCTGTTTAGTCATCCTAAGCCTCTGTTTGATCATTCCAAACTTATGTTAGTCATCCCAAGCCTCCATACATTTATTCTCTCAATCTGCCCACTCATTCCGAATTTTTTGATAACTCATTTGGGAAACCCATATCATCCTCTAGTGAACTTGTTTCACCAAAATCTTACCATTTGTACCACCCAATCCATATCATATAAACACCACTCATCACCAAACCACCTAAACCTTGTGTTAAAGTTGTTATCCAAATTGACCTTAGCGCTTGAATTTGATTGTTATCCTTCATATCAATCATCAAATTTGACCCAAATCAATTCACTTCCATCTTGAGGTGAATTCGATGTTGTAAGTTATCATCCTCGGCCCAAATCAATCTATTTCTATCTTGAGGTGGATTCAGTGTCGTGATCATCCACTTGATCGATCAACGCTCTAGGTCACTAAGGGTGATTTTCTAACTGGGTTTAGGATCCCTTACATCTTCCATCATTTAATCTTAATCCAATTGTACCTATCCAATCACTTGATCTATTCTATCCAATCATCTAATCATCCAATCAAACCAATCACACTTATCCAATTATCTAATCAATCCAATCACACCCATTCAATCAAACCCATCCAATCAATCACAACTATCCAACCAACTTCATTCAATCATCTAATCTATCTAATCAAACCAATCTAGTCCTCTAATTGAATTCATCCAATCATCTAATCCAATCTTTATCCAATCACACAATCATCTAACCATTACCCCCATATTTACACTAGTCTTGTCTTTTTATGCCCATTCAAACTCGGTCACAAACTAAGAAACAAATGTCGCAACAAGGTCAAGGTTCCCAACTGAATACCTCTCAAGATCCTAACAACGTGGAAAATGCTCCTCAAGATCCTAAAAATGTTGTAAATGCTCCTCAAGATCCCCATAATGGTACTTCATCACAATCCAACATCGAAGAACAAAACAACTCACCACCTGGTGAAGAGAGCATGGTCAATCAACCCGAACTCACACTTGAGGAACATTTCAGTAATCTCACCAATGCACGAATGACAGATTGTCTCCTCGAACAACATGGGGAACAGATTGATCTGTAATTATAGTTTATAGAATTAACTTGTAAATTGATTCGAATTACAGCTTTTCCCGATCCAAGCAGTATTGTGTGATTATGCTTCTTAACTGTTTAAAATACAAATGAGGCATACTTTTACACTATTTAATGAAATTAACTAATTACTAAATTCAAGTAATTAGAATTCAAATGATAATTGAAAATACTGAAATAACAAGGGAGAATTTAAGATAGAAGAGAGAAGAATGAAACAGAGAAATAGAAGGATCACAATGCACATATTGATAACGAAGTTCGTCCAATGTGGACTACGTCTCTGGGTCCACTTCTCAATGTTGGGACCGCTTTATTGATATCGCCAAGCAAAATTATGCTTTGTTACAATACCCGAGCTCCGAGAACCTGCAATAATCTCTCCACAATCTCACTCTTTTACAATTTTTGGTGTATGCAAACACCTTGTAAATTTCTCTAAGAAAAAACTCTAACTCTCCACCTTTTCCAATAATTTCTAATCTCTATTTTTCTCTCCAAGAGAATTCTCCCCCTTACAAGGAAATAAGACCCCTTTTTATACAAATTTATTTGCTAATATGGCTTTAACCATATTATTTTGCAAATATTGCATATCTCCCGTTTTCAAGTAAAAATTCCAACCAATTCCCCTTAATTACATTAAAATCTCCAAAATATTTCAAATTCCGTTCAAGTAATCCTAACCCCTTTTTAGAAATAATGGCTCTTATAATTTGAGCCTTACAAGATAATCCTTGAAATATTTTAAACCCCCCTTTTAAATCATAAAAATATGTAACCAATTATTTTAAGCTTCTTAAAATATTATAATTCATTGAAATATGAGAAAGGTGGTTAAAGGAGTTAATTTTTTGAAATATAAGTTTACGTGTTTTATTTTTCTCCTTGTTTTATGGGGAAGGCAAGAGGATTTTAAGGGATAAAATCCCACCAAATCCTCTCTTTTTTAAATTTGTTTTTTTAAACCATACATGTTTTTTTCTTTAATAATTATGGTTTAATATATATTTATGCCTCATCATGCTGATTGTACATTTGTTGACATCATCAGTTGACCAGAGTCAAACTTTTAACCAACCTTTGACTAGCTGTAACTTTCACATACAAGCTTCATTTTTGAAACCGAATATAGTTTCAGAATCAACACGATGAGCACTAAAACTTGGCATCATTTTTGTTTCATTTTGAGACAATCAATTTTTTGCCTTGTTGAATGCCTAATTCGCTTGTTTGACCAAACCTTTAAATGAGCATAACTTCTGCATACAAACTCCTTTTAGTCCCGTTCAAGTTGCATCAGGATTGTGTTAACGAGCTCTATCCAATGATGCCAATTTAGATGAATTCTAAGACTGTGAATTTTTTAGGTATTTTGGATCCACCTAGATCATAGATCTTGGCCCACCTAATTGAGAAAGGTGTCAAACCCTCGTTAGGTATTGAACTATCCAAATATGGCAATTCCACACCCAACGTACCCAAAAGTTCCCAAAATGCACCCGGTGATTCATACATCCCCAATATGCCTCCAGTAGAGGGTTGGTATCAACCTAAATTTAGAAATGTCATCCTCTACCATGTCAACAATCCTCCACACACACCAATTTCAGTCATAAGTGCTTCCCAAACACCTGACCCTAATGACCCATTCGCTTATGGTATGCCACAAAACACTTCACAACGTCCTCCATTAATGTTGACCGCACCACCCCTTCCAAATCCACCTCAAGTAAATGTTGGAGGCAACCCTTTCACCCTCTTGCCTCCACCTCCTAGGACCACAAGTTTTCCACCACCTCCATTCACATCCCAACAACCTCCTCAATCCAACATGCCTGATGTCCCCGCTATCACTCAACAACCTCCTTTGCAGA
This sequence comes from Sequoia sempervirens, assembly GCA_007258455.2. Taxonomy (NCBI): domain Eukaryota; kingdom Viridiplantae; phylum Streptophyta; class Pinopsida; order Cupressales; family Cupressaceae; genus Sequoia; species Sequoia sempervirens. Next base: position 77,184 of record VDFB02320848.1, read on the forward strand.
ACGTCTCCATCACACCTCAACCACATCATCAACAACAACCACCACATAATCCTTTGGTTTCATCACAACAACCACCCCACCAATCGCAAGGCAATCCATCTCGACCTCCAATCTCAACCATATCCCCATTCCTCGCATCTATTTTATGTCTGAAAACTCAACCACAACACAACATTCCACCTCGACCCATGCAACAATCGAAAATACACAAGCAAACCCCCCAACACTATTTTTATCATAACCGACAATAGTTCTAGCAACAACCACCCTACGAGTCCTCACAACAGTCACATCAGTACCCCTAGTACCAGCAAACTAATCCACAACAGTTCATTCATGCTCCTCAACAGTATGCCACCTATAATTACCAAGCCAATCCATACTCAACCTCGCAACAACAACCTTCGTACCAACAAACACCCTCGACACATCAACAAGGGACACCATCCTTTCATTATCAAAATCCATATATTAACGTTCACACGATATAGCAACAAGATCCTCCACTGTCTTACTATCCATACCCATCCAACCCATCTACCTCGACTACACCACTAGTCAATGCGGATCTATTGGAAATCAAAGTTGCTTTGAAAGATCTCCAAGCCGGGACTAGTAAGCAATCCTTTAAATTCGAAGATATATGTCCCTATCCATTTGACCCATTCATCTCATTAATTCCCTTCCCGAAACACTTCGAGATACCAAAGTTTGACAGATACAAGGGAAACAAAGATCCTAAAGCCCACTTGCAAGAGTTTTACTCCCAGTGTTAGGAAGTTATGCACAACGACAACTACCTCTTGCATTTGTTTCCACATAGCCTAACAGCTAATGCCCTAAAATGGTTCATGATTCTAGAACAAGGGTCCATCAAATCCTTTGCGAATCTTTCCAAAAAAAAAAAGTTTCTACTTCTCCTTCAATTTGGAGGACACTGATACCTTGGATCTCCTCAAAGAGAAGCAACGTGAAGGTGAAACCTTTGTTAGCTACCTTCAAAGGTGGAGTGCACTAGCAAGCCAAATGAAAACCCCTCTCAAAGAGAAAGAAATGGTCACCCTCTTTGTGGAGAATTCACATCCTGACATGGCTCATAATTTCAGGTTGCACTATGTTACCACTTTCGTTGAAATAGTAGAAAAAAGACCCATCCTTGAACACACCCTTATTGCCAAAGGGCACATCAAGATACACAACCATGACAAAGAAAGGCCATCCGGCGATAAGTCACGCTTTTGGAACAAGAACAAAAATGCAGTGAATGATGGTGTCACTGACACTAAACATGTTTAGGTGGCCAATACATCCCAAAGCCAACAACTATCTGCACCTAATGCCATATCTGTGCCACAAGGGGCATCTTGTCCTCCTTAACAGTTGAACCAAAACAATCAAGGGAATGGCAAACGCTAGTATACTCAATTAGGAGAACCCTTGAGTGTCATCTTCAATAAGTTGTTACAGGTCAACTATCTGATTACATACCCTGTCACCATACCACTTGATGAATCTAAGCCCAAACCAGCTTTGTTTAGGGAGAATGAATATTGTGAATTCCATAAGATTAAAGGGCACACTTTGAATAAGTGTCAAGATATCAAAAACTATGTCTAAGATCTTAACGATCGAGAACATATCAAAGTCGACACCAATAAAGCTTCATCATCCAATGCTCAATTACAAATATACCAAAATGCCTTCCCGAACCATAATCAAGGTGCAAGCACCTCCAACAACAATCCCCAAGAAAACAACACAAATAACATAAGCTATAAAAATGTACCCCTCAATTATGATGGCATTGTCCATTACATTGAATAGGTAGAACCACGTGTGTCTATGATACATGTTAAAGCTAAAGATCCCCAATGTGTTGTTGCTACCTGAAAATCCTACATTATTGTCCCTATAGCCTCCACACCTGCCTAGCCAAATCCTGTAAACTCTCAGTACAACATTCTTGATCACTTAAGAAAGACCCCTGCTCAGATCTCCATCTTGGATCTGCTTAAGTCTTCTCCCATGCATTAGGAAATACTCAACAAAGCTTTACAAGAAATTCACGTACCTAATGACATTGATCCCACATGGTTCCAAGCTTTAGTAGGACACCTGGCATTATCTTACCAGCTACACTTCATCCAGAATGGCATACCAAATATTGATGAAAATCACAACCATCCCTTGCACATCGAAGTCCTGGTTGCCCATCATAAAATAAAAAGGGTCCTAGTAGATAATGGCTCTTCCCTCAATCTATGCACTCTGAAGTTCATAAAACATGTAGGGTATACTCAAGCAGATTTGAGTAATCAAATCATCATGATCAAGGCTTATGATAATACAGAAAGAAATTATGAAGGGATTATCAGTCTTCCTATCCAGGTTGGACCTGTAATTCAGCACACTACCTGGCATGTCCTTGATCTGGACTTACCATATAATCTCCTCCTCGGCCGCCCATGGCTCCACACCATGCAAGCCATCCCCTCCATGTACCATCAATGCCTAAAGTTTTTGATTAATGGACAAGAGATCGCCTTTTATGCTGACCCACAACCATTTGAATATTGTTGCACTCTAGAAGCATCATTTCCTCATTTACATTATTGTCCTGGGGTTGAAATGGGGGCATCTCATTCATCATCCTCCAATCCATCTTCCACTACGACAACCACGCCATCTCCTGCCACCAATCCTACCATTACCAAACTCCAAATCATTGACAAGGGGTGTGGTGAATATGAAATGCATACAACTCTAAATGTGGCAACCATGCCACCATCACCACACACATACGACCAACCTTCACAGTCTACACCAAAAGAAGACAAGACCATCACCTTTAGTGTTAAAAACATTCCCACTACCACTTTCTGGTCTCCTAGTTTAAAGACAGATGCACCAAAAGAGGATATTAATCAGTGGGTATACCAGGAGGAACCCCAACCAAATCCTCCTCTAAAGGAATACTTTCAGGAAGTATACCCTTGGTCAACTAAGTTCATAGAAAAGCATAACTACCAAGGCGAGGGCCTAGGTAAGGAAGAACAAGGACGGTTGCAACCAATTAATGTACCAAAGCTTCCACGAAATATAGGCCTTAGATATGACAAAAAGCAGAAAGGCCCTGCAACATCATCTAATACCTCCAATAGTGTTATTGTGGATGATGGTCCTTTGGAAGACGTACCCAAGGAAGAATCCATCATACATGCATACGATGATGTTGATCACATAGACCTGTCATCCATGTTTGACTGTTTATCTGTCTTTACCATCAACCTTTCTCTTCGCCATCCCAAACTCATTGATTAGGAC
>VDFB02320849.1:0-25270 GCA_007258455.2 Sequoia sempervirens
TTTCGAAAACCGGTGTATACCATCGCGATTAGCATCTTCCAAGCTATCCGCTGATAAAATTTGAGGGCAAACGGGGCACTTACTATTTATAGTAAGTCATTTTAGAAGCAGGCTAAAAATAGCAAATCAGCAGCATGCGCCGATGTCGACAAGCAGGTCACGTGGTGAGGAGCACGTCATTCGAATTTCAAATCAAACGGAGTTGTGGAGGTATCAGAAGCAAGCAGTTACTATAAATAGTAAACCACCTTTAGATGGGCTAAAAATAGCAGGCCAACTCATAATAGCAGTGTCAACAGGTTGACAGAGTCGTGAAGATGCAGTGTTCAAAATTTCAAATCATTCTGAGCTTCAAAGGCATGGAAATCAGAAGACTTACTATTTATAGTAAGTTGTGAGCTGATTGGAGAAGCTGACAAGAAAAACGCCTAAGTCTGGAACTTTGTCCTCCTGCCTATGTCAAATGCGCCCAACTTGTCTTGTGGTGGCTAAGAAAGTTCAAGGTGTTAAAAATACCCTGTAGACACCTCCAAATGCGCCCAAGTTGGTGGAGAAATTAAGAAAAAATTCTAAGGCATGAGATATCCTTCATCCTCCTCATGCCTCCATTTGCGCTCTCACCTCAGGTCAAGCAAAAAATATAAAAAAAAATTTGCTAAGTGTTATGCTTCATCCTCCTCATGCCTCCATTTGCGCCCTCCTCACAGGCTTGCCTTCAAAACATTGAATTTTTTTCTAAGTCTAGGCTTCATCCTCTAGCCTAGGCAAAATGCGCCCACAAAGGAAGTTCAACAAGAAAGTCAAAAGAAGGTCAAAGAGTTTTATCCTGCAGCTACCCCAAAATGCGCCCACCTCAAGGTAGTGGCATGCAAAAAAAATTTCTAAGGCATGGACTCATCCTCCACCACCCTCCATTTGTGCCCATCCTTCATCAAGTAGGAAATGCGCCCAAGAAAGTCAAGGAAGTCAAAGAATCTCGTCCACCTCATATGCCAAAATGCGCCCAAGCTCAACAAGAAAGAAGTCAAAAAGTCAACAAAATTTATCCTTCACACATGCTAATATGCACCCACCTCCAAGCAAGACATGCAAAATATTTTCTAAGTACAAGATTTTATCCTCCATCAAGTGCCAAATGCGCCCATGTTTGAAAGGTCAACAAGTCAAAGGAGGGAAGGCGTTTGAAATGATATTCTCCTCTACATGCTATATGCGCCCAAATAAGGGCATGTGAAGACAAAAATGAAGAAGCTCAAGAGTCACAAGTTAAAAGGGAAGGCGTTAGAAGTGTTATCCTTTTCTCATGCTAAAGTGCGCCCAAATAGAGATGAAGACAAGTGAAGGTTGCTAGGCGTTGTGCAAGATGGGATTATTCTAGTGTTGACTTTCTTCTCCAGCCTTGAATGCGCCAAGTAAAACAATGGATTTGAGTTGAAAAGTGGTTAAGTATAGGTGAAGTTGATGGATTTAAAGAATTCCAAGTGATAAAAATAATATGAGGGCGTTGGAATTTAAAATCCTCCATGATGTGCTTTCAAGGAAAATTTTCTAAGTGAGTTGAAATAAAAAAAGTTTTCTCACAGGCAAGATGAAGGAAGTTGAATAAAATTTCTAAGGAAAAATTCAAAATGCTAAGTGAGTAAATTTTTTTTCTAAGGCACAAAGAATTTCTTCCTTAGGATAATCACGCTGTAGAAACCCTAGGTTTCCCTCTAACACTGCTCTGATTGATATTTTTAGTTTTCAATGCTTTTCAAGTTTTGTGGTTTTTTGCAATTTTTTTGTGTTTCAATGCATTTAATGACAGTACGGCTTTGACAGAAATTTAAAATAAATTCCTAATAAAATATTAGATCCTCAATAGGGTAGTAAATACAAGCTATGATGAATGCGCCTCTTTTATTTCATTCACTGGAAACAGTACAATGCGATTTTGACACATGCAAAGTAAAGAATGAATTTTATTTATGAAGAGAACCTGATTTTTCCTGGTACGGCTGAAGGTACAGAATTGTACGGCTATCATGAATGCTTGGTCTTTTCTCCAGTCTGTAGATTCCCAAGTCTCCAGCAACTCCCAGCGCCTCCAGATGGTGAAATGAATGAGAGCTAAGGATAGGCGTATGAGTTAAACAGAAGACACGTCCTTTATTGCTGGTACGGCCTGACAGAGATGTACGGCCTGTCAGATCAGCATTGAATATGGTACGGACTTCTCCAATAAGCAAAGTTTGGATCTCTGAGATGGGCGCCTTGATGAACAAATGGTATCTGGATGAAAACCTCTGAAGAATCTCTGACAAATACAATATCTGATGCTCTGTAGTTTTCTCTGGATAAGAAAACCTCTGTGGCAATAAATCAAGTGGTATTCCACACTCTCTGAATTGCTTTCCGTTGGAGATGGCTCGTTCCCCAAGGCAAACGAACATGAAACCCTAAGTCTCAGGCTCAGACCAAAAATTGATCAATATCAAATTCAATAAACTCATAATGGCGCACTTCCCAATGCAAAAGCCTCTAATACACTGAAAAGTGCGATTCCCTTGAAAATAGGGTTTTAATGAAATATTCACGTTTTAATATTTTAATATTTCAATAGTCCATCACTGAATATTTTAATTACTTTTAATAAGGACTTTTGGCCCCTTCTGATGTTGGGCGCACCCTTCAAGAAAACCACTTAAGTTATAATATTAAATTATAACTTTATATTATAAACGTTAATTAATTAATATTTAATCAATACGATCAAATATTAATATCTCCCTTATTTCTAACCCGTTTACTGATCCGTCTGATGCTGACAGACTCTGAAGTGATTCCTGATGCCGCCACAGCCAAACGGCTAAAAATAGCAGTGGTCCCACACTGCCTGCCAAGAACTGCTAAAAATAGCAATTCTGCAAATGACCTCCGATCGAGCCAGAACGAAAGACAACTGATCAATCCCTGCTGACTGAAGCTGAGCCAAGCTCCGAAGTGACCCCCTTTCCGGTCCATCGGCCTACGAGGGTCGTATGATAGGCCAATCCTGTCGTCTGAGAGATGTCACTGAGAAGGGGACATGACAGTCCGCCCCTCCCGAAATTGCTTGTCCTCAAGCAATCTCAATGCCGGATGCTGCAGAATCTCCTCACTCTCCCATGTCGCATCCTCAACCGGCAAATCTCTCCATTTCACCAGATATTCCCTGATAGTCCTCCGACGCAACTGCCTCTCCCTATACTCCAGGATGGACCCGTGCACTAGGAATCAATCTCTACCCTCATCATCTAAGGGTGGTGTAACATCGCAGATGGTACAACATGACTCCAACGCTTTTTTGAGGCGTGACATGTGAAAACGCTAGTAATTTCGCTTCGCCGAAGCTCAAGCTCGTAATAATCAGCCATCTCAGATCCCTGAAGGACTGTGAATAGCGCTGGCTAAGCTTCTCTCCGACTCCACTCTTCCAAGGAGTGGATCGATCATGTAGGGTCAAGCATGAGGTAAACCATACCAACCTCGAAATGCCTCCGTTCTCTTTCCTGACCAAGATATTGCTTCCGCTGACTCTGCGGTTTTGCAATATTCTCCCTCGAGAGCCCTCATAGTGTCCTCGACCAACCAACCTCCTCCCGTGACTCCTAAGACTTCAATTGCCGCTTCAACAATGCATCAAGTGAAAACCCGCGCCTGCGCTCCATATATATAGCCAAGAAGGGTGAAGACCGAATGGCTGTAAAGGGAATGTCGGTTGCAGCACATCGCATGTATCCATTTGACCCACGCCTTCTGCTGCCCTGCTATGTAGTTCCTGAGCTATCCCTCCACCCACTTATTTACTATCTCTGTCTGCCCATCTGTCTGTGGATGGTAACTGGTGCTCGGCGGAAGCTCGGTCCCGCAAAGCCTGAAGACCTCCTGCCAGAAGTTACTCAGGAACCGGCTATCTCTATCACTGACGATGCTCCGAGGCAACCCATGAAGCCTGAATATCTCTCGAAAGAACACCTCTGCCACCTGTGTAGCTGTGTGAGTCGTGGTGATCGGAAATAAGTGGGCATACTTCGTAAGCCGATCCACAACCACGTATATGCAATCACGCCCTTGGGCTTTAGGCAAGCCCGTGATAAAATCCATCGACAGGCATTCCCACTTCCTGTCAGGAATCGGAAGTGGCTGTAGTAAACCTGCCGGGTGAGTATTCTCCTGCTTGTTCTGCTGACAAACAGGGCACTCACGCACATACTGAAGAACATCTCTCTTGAGACCTTTCCACGTGAACCTCTCCTGTATCTGCCTGTAAGTCTTGAAGTAACCGGGATGTCCTGCTGTGGGAATATCATGAAAGGCCCTCATAACCATGTTCTTCACCTCAGAACCGGGAATCAGAAATATCCTGTGCTTGTAAATGATCAAGTCATTCACAAGTGTGTACCTGGTATCCACTGCTGACCCCTCGACAATGCTGGAGGCCCAACTGTCCTTGGCATACTCTGCCACTATCAAATGCCTCCAATCCTCTGCAATCTGAACCATAGTGCCCAAGTACGGTCTCCGTGATAATGCATCTGCCACTACGTTCTGAGTACCTTTGATATATGAAATATCAAAATCATAAGCCTGCAGCTTGCTGACCCACTTCTGCTGTCGGTCGTTGAGATCTCGCTGCCCTAAAAAGTGCCTAAGACTGTTATGATCAGTCTTGATGCAAAACTTGCTGCCAACAAGATATTGCCTGAATTTAGCTAAGGCATGCATAATCGCGAGCATCTCCTTGTCGTATATGCTATACAACCTCTCGGGTCCTCTGAGCTTGCGGCTCTCATAAACTATAGGGTGCTTGTCCTGCATAAGCACCGCACCAATGCCCTCACCTGATGCATCACACTGAAGCTCAAACGGCTTCGTAAAGTCCAGTAGTGCCAAAACAGGGCAAGTGGTCATCAACTCGAACTTCTCGTAAACACCCCGTGCTCGAAGTCCAAACAAACGCCCTTTCAACAATCTGTCATCAGCGTATGTCGCGAACAACTACTGGCACACCAGGATCTTCCTCAGATCCATACCGCACTCCATCCGGTGACCGACACATGACCAAGGTATAACACCGGTCATCCCCAAACTCCTATTCTTGATTCCTTATGATAAGGACTCCCTCTCCAAGATGCTCAATACAGTCTCTAAATGAGCCAGGTGCTCCTGCCAAGTCCGACTGTATATCAGAATGTCATCGAAGAAAACCAACACAAACCTCCTCAGCAAAGGATGAAATACCCTGTTCATAGTAGACTGAAAGGTAGCTGGCGCATTAGTGAGCCCGAATGGCATCACTACGAACTCGAAGTGCCCACAATGACATCTGAAGGCTGTCTTCTCTATGTCCTGCTCACGGACTCTAATCTGGTGATAACCCGACCGTAAATCAATCTTCGTGAAATAACATGCCCCATGAAGCTCATCAATCAACTCATCTATCCTCGGTATCGGGTATCTGTTTTTGATTGTCCTCTTATTCAGGACCCTGTAATCAATGCACATGCGCAACGTTCCATCCTTCTTCTTCACCAATACAACAGAGGAAGCGAACGGCGACTTACTAGGTCTAATGTGACCCATAGCCAATAACTCCTTTATGGTCTTCTCAATCTCATCCTTCAATCTTTTCGGATGTCTGTAAGGAGTTATCATGATGGGTTTTGCACCCTCTTCGAGCTCAATAATGTGCTCGATCCCTCTATCTGGAGGTCTACCTGGCGGAATATCACTGAACACCTTATCATGCTTGACTCTGATCTTCTGTATGTCCGGGTGATACTCTGTCTTCTGCTGTCCCTCCTGTAAAGGTGCTAAATGACACTCGGCAGCCCACTCTACCATGTCATGACGCATGAGCCGCTCCATTCGGCGAAAGGAAATTGTTTTAAGGTCGCTTTCCCGTATTGCCTTTAGAATGTGAGTCTTCCCGTCGACCTCAAAACGTATTTCCATATCCTTGAGACGAAGTGTGACCTCCTCCAGTGAGTGCAACCACTTCATTCCCAAGACTAAATCGATGTCTCCCATATTGACAACATAGTAATCTGCCTTGAACTCATAGTTGTTCAAGCGTAATGGAAGATCTCTAATCATGCGTTCGCATCTCAAAGTGTACCCATCCGCCACTTTGACTCTGATGCCCTCAAACTCCTCTGTGATAAGCCCTCGTTTCTCAACGAACCTAGCATCAATAAAATTATGTGTAGCTCCTGTATCCAATAGGGTAATGACCCTCTGACCTGCTAACACACCACGGAGCCGGAAAGAACCCTCCTGCTGAATGCTAGACAATCTGCCCTCCTGTATCTGAAGCTCGGGCTCTACCTCCACTCTATGCTCTGGAGTCTCTGTCTCTGACTCATCCGAATGCTCAGGCTGCTCTGAATTTTCTGATTCGGAGTCTTCATAGTATGCCCACATAACACGATTCGCCTTGCCCTTAGGTCTTAGAGGGCAATCGTGATTGGCATCATACGGTCCCTTGCAGTAAAAGCATAACTTTTTCCTGCGAAGGTCATTCAGGGCCTCACGATCCAAAGGTGGGAAGGCTGATTTACCCTTCGAATCGTTTCTATAATCTGATTTGTTTTTGTTATAATCAGATTTGTCATTGTTTTTATTAAAGCCCTTGTTGTCTCGGAACGATGAAGAACCTCTGGAGTTAAATTTATTTGCCGGGGCTGCGAACTCCATGTTGCGTCCCTTCCTCATCGCCTCCTGTAGTGATGGAGGATCAAAGGCTTTTATCCAGCCTTTAAGTGGTTCTGTCAAACCCTCCATAAAGAGAACTACCAACCGCCTCTCAGATATGCTCGGAACCATGACGGAAAGTCTCTGAAAGTCGCTGATGTAAGTCTCGAGACTGCCACTCTGCCTCAACTGTGCCAAATCTCTGAAGTAGGTCTCTGGATCCTTCCTATCAAATCTCTCAACCAACCTGTCTACGAACTCCTGATATGAAGTGATCCTATCATGATGTAGCCACCACTGCGGATGCTACCAAATAAGTTACCCCAGGTGCAAAGAAGGAATCTGGGATAGCTGCCTCTCTCACCATCTGACGAAGGTAAAGGAATAACAATGTGTACTGCTTGCTAATCCAAGCTTGGGCTGTCATCTTCCCACTGCCATCAAACATTACCAGATTCAACCTGTTAGTTGCATGTTTGAGGTCATTATTCTGCTGTCGGGGGCTCCAGTCCTGACGAGCCCTATTGTGTTCACGCCTCTGTGTGATAAAACGGTCAAAAGTGATCCGTTCTCTGACTGCAGGAGGTATCACCTCCCACTCCTCGTTTGCTGCCATAAGGTTATCCGCAAACAAATCATCCCGATCCTCCTCTGGCATAGCCTCATCGGGCTCCTGTCTCGTGAACGTAGGCCTTGTAGGCCTATCAGCTGTCCGTGACACTGTCCTAGGTGCTCTCCGTGACCCAGCATCACTCCTGTCATCGTCACGATGTGGTGACGGCCTCCTCGAAGTCCCTAATCTCTGCAGCGTTCGTTACTCACAATACGCCGACGACGTTATCCCTTTATTTAAGATCCTCGAGGTGAGAAACTCGTGATCATCCTCGATCTCTTGCTTGTTATGAGGGACATCCTCATCTCGGAGGTATATCTGCTTCTCACTTATCATTCCTGCCACCATGATTTCCTATCATTTCAAATCAAGGTTTCATAAGGCATCATGAGTGTAGTACCCGTGATGTATCACTTTCCTCTGTTAACAAGGATGACAACCCTAGGGATGGCGTAATCAAGCTCTATACCAATCAGAGAAACCCTAGGTTTCCCTCTAACACTGCTCTGATTGATATTTTTAGTTTCCTGACGTTTTTCTGAAGTTTTGTGGTTTTTTTGTAATTTTGGATTTTTCAATGCATTTATGAACAGTACGGCTTTGACAGAAAATAATAATAAATTCTATAAAATTGATAGATCTTCAATAAGCATAGCAAATACAAACTAGATTGAAGGCGTCTCTTTTATTCATCAAATATCCTTCATATACAAATGATCTGACAACATGCAAGACAAATAATGAATTTTATTTATGAAGAGAACCTGATTTTTCCTGGTACGGCTGAAGGTACAGAATTGTACGGCTATCATGAATGCTTGGTCTTTTCTCCAGTCTGTAGATTCCCAAGTCTCCAGCAACTCCCAGCGCCTCCAGATGGTGAATGAATGAGAGCTAAGGATAGGCGTATGAGTTAAACAGAAGACACGTCCTTTATTGCTGGTACGGCCTGACAGAGATGTACGGCCTGTCAGGTCAGCATTGAATATGGTACGGACTTCTCCAATAAGCAAAGTTTGGATCTCTGAGATGGGCGCCTTGATGAACAAATGGTATCTGGATGAAAACCTCTGAAGAATCTCTGACAAATACAATATCTGAAGCTCTGTAGTTTTCTCTGGATAAGAAAACCTCTGTGGCAATAAATCAAGTGGTATTCCACACTCTCTGAATTGCTTTCCGTTGGAGATGGCTCGTTCCCCAAGGCAAACGAACATGAAACCCTAAGTCTCAGGCTCAGACCAAAAATTGATCAATATCAAACTCAATAAACTCATAAAATGGCGCACTTCCCAATGCAAAAGCCTCTAATACACTGAAAAGTGCGATTCCCTTGAAAATAGGGTTTTAATGAAATATTCACGTTTTAATGTTTTAATATTTCAATAGTCCATCACTGAATATTTCAATTACTTTTAATAATGACTTTTGGCCCCTTCTGATGTTGGGCGCACCCTTCAAGAAACCACTTAAGTTATAATATTAAATTATAACTTTTTATCATAAACGTTAATTAATTAATATTTAATCAATACGATCAAATATTAATATCTCCCTTATTTCTAACCCGTTTACTGACCCGTCTGATGCTGACAGACTCTGAAGTGATTCCTGATGCCGCCACAGCCAAACTGCTAAAAATAGCAGTGGTCCCACACTGCCTGCCAAGAACTGCTAAAAATAGCAATTCTGCAAATGACCTCCGATCGAGCCAGAACGAAAGACAATTGATCAATCCCTGCTGACTGAAGCTGAGCCAAGCTCCGAAGTGACCCCCTTTCCAGTCCATCGGCCTACGAGGGTCGTATGATAGGCCAATCCTGTCGTCTGAGAGATGTCACTGAGAAGGGGACATGACACACGCCTGGGCTTGGAAGTGTGAAATTTTTCAGAAGCATGAATGAAGTTGCCAGTGGAAATGTTAGTGAGTGCCTGCTTCACAAGGTGGATGAAATATTTTCAAGTCAGGGCAATGAGAAATACTCACAGATGTGAAGAACAGGAATAAATTTGTTTTTCCAAGGTTCAAAATTCAAGAAATTAAATGAACCCGTTCGTTGTATGCCCATGAATTTGACAAATTCTGAAGAAAATTTTCTTCTGGGTATTGAAGATTATTGATGAGGAATGGATTTTAAGGTCTTCCACAGCTTGCCAAGGATTTTGAGGTAAAGGTTTTAAATGGGCACCAGGTTGGTGAATTTCCTAAGGGAAATTTGAAAAAATTTCTAAGGCAAGGAAAGAAATGTTTGTGAAGATAAAATGCCTTGGCGGATGAATTTGAAGTTGAGAGCCTAGATATTTTTTGATCAAATTCTGGATGAAAACAATTTTCTCGAGCTAGAGTGAATGCCTCGGCTTGTGGAATGAAAATGGAAGCTCAAGTCTCCAGATGCGCCCTAAAGAGGATGAATGATAATATGAAAATTTGGCTAAGGCATGGAGAATTTGAGGATGAAGTTGGCTAGTGAAGACGATGAACCCTCGGGAGTTAAAGCGTGAAAATTAGGTAAGTAAAGTGAATTTATATTATGAAGTGTTCTAATACCCTTCTCCTTGCTTATTTTGCAGGAGGAACGTCGAGACCAAGCGGTGATGACTTAAAGTGATGAAGAAAGTAATCCAAGATAACATTTCAACCTTGAAGGAAGAAAAGTTGCAAGAGAATGGCTAAGTGTTGAGACTTAGTGACAGAGAAGAAATGTTTTCAAAACTCAAGATGGAGAAAAGAATGGAAGCTTAAGCAAATTTGAGGAACAACGTCAAGAAGAAGATCAAGAGCAGTGTGAATGCATTTCAAAGTTGGAATCTTCTAGAAGGATGATGGACAATAATGGCTCATTTATTACCCCACTCCTCTTGGTGGTGGTTTTTAGGGCGAATCTTGTTTAGGGCTGAGGTGGCACAATTTGGGCCATCCAGCCGATTGTAATCTGAGCCGTTCGTTGGACTGGGCTATCTATAAAAGGGGGAGTCCCTCTCATTTGTAACTCAGTAGAAATTAGTTTAGAGTCAGACAGTAGACATAGAGTAGAGAGACAACTTAGAAGTAGCTTAGTATAGATTGATAGTGTAGTTGAAGAAGAAGGAAAGTTTTCCTTTGAAAACTTTTGCAAGAAATTGTTGTGTAAAACTTTCATAATAAAAGATCTTTTCATTGATGGTGAAATTCGTCTTTGTTATGGATAGCTAGCGAGGTTTCTTCATCCCTTCTACTTCAAGTAGCGTAATTTCATTTTTATGCAAGTAGATGTTAGCTGTGGAATGTGGTCTACAATTTGAGCAAACTTCGTCTATCCATACCACTAGTGTGTTCACTGATGGTGAATGTGCCTTGTGTGGTCAATTGGAATATTGTATACTTAACTTCGATCATGATTTGTATGTTTATATGCGTCGTTGTGATGGTATTTTCATGCTAAGTTGTGATTTGAACACCTTGAGCTACTCCTTTGAAGATTGCACCGGTTCTGTGGAGGTTGTCCGAAGCGAGGCAAAGCAGAACCTGGTTGAAGCTTGTGAGAATTGATCGCCATGTCCCACGCCTTAGAATAGATTTAGACTCTCTAAACCTTGCACCATTTGCATTCAGTACTTTCTGGTTAGAATAGGAAACTCGCGCTTCATTGATAAATCTGTTGAATTGTGAAAACCCCCTTCCTCTGCTGTTGAACAATTCCGTAAGTCCCCTTGAAATACCAGCAAATCACATCGAGCCAACTGAGACTATTCGCATTGAAAGAACCTTGGAGTTGAACGCATGAAATCTCTCGCAATCTTAGCTTGCTGGATACTTTGATCAAGAGAGAATAGGGTAGCCGTTGGCGACTTTATTCTGCGTTGGTGCGGTCACGAAAAACACATCAACAATACTCAGGACTTATATGTAAAGGAAAAGTAGGAAATGGTGAGAGCGAACTCAAGTCTTATGACTATTACCCGCAACTGCAACTTAGAGAGAAATCTCACTTCAGGTGGGCGCACGATGCTTTCCTCATGTACATCACCCGCATACTCCAAGGAGGAACTCACCAGAGACTGAGCCACGAAGCCAAGAGCTTGATTAGTCGATACGGATCTTGGTTTATCCAGTTTGCAAGGTTTACATATATAAGGATCTAGGGATTCACTGGAAATCCTTACAGGCTTCCAATCTATCCTACGAATAGGATGATTTTGCTAGAAGTCCTTAGATAGCTAGAGGATTACCAGAACATCCAGAGCCCAAAGCAGAAGGCAGCTGTCACTTTCCCGTTCTTCATTGGGAACATGACGGAGTCCTGTCCATCGGCACAAGCAGTTGAAAGTGCGAGGTTGGAAATTCAATGGTATCCATTCTTGACTTATCGGTCCAAGGCCAATTTTGACCCTCACAATCACATCTGGACCGTGGATGGAAAAAGGTACAAACACAGAGTAGACCTGGAGGATTTCTGGGCAAATGTTGCTGATGATTATGAAGTCAAGAAAAAGTTATGGTCTAGACTGCCGGTGAATTTGATGAGAGCAACATAATTTTGCCGAGTGCCTGATCAGTTATAGGATGATGGGGAATATGTCCAACCATGTTTCGATGAGAACTGGCCTCTTCCTACTGTGAAGTGGTCAGAGCCCAAGCTGTCAGATTTGGCCACATTAATGAGGCCAGTAATCAAGTATTCTCAATGGTGGGTTGACCAACAAACACAGGAGTTGAGACGGAAAAGAATGACGCTCACTTATGATTTGTTGAGTGAGATAGAGTCGTACTCCTCCAATGCCGTGCATCCCACAAATATGATTTGGTTGAGATTATTGAGAAGAGAAAAGAAGTGGTTTCAAACGTAGAGCCTGTTCCAAAGAGATAGAGGGTGGAGCCATCTTGTTCAGCTGCATCCAGAAACATAGATGAGCTAGTGGCCACTGTGGACGAATCCTTGGCTGATATGATGAGACCTTCTCCAATTCAGGAGAATAACAACGAGTCGATCCAGTTGGATGATGACGAGCCCCATCTCCTACGGGCACAAAAATACTGGGTTCGGATAATGAAATGGACGTCCAGAATGATGAATTCAAAGAGGGAATGATTTCCGCTCTCAGAGGAGTTCTGGATATCCCAAGTGCAGAAAATGTTCAGGAGGAAGATGGCATTGAGTAGCCTACCATTCCTGATTGGTTAAAAGAAAGAATGAAGATACAGGCGCTAGTTGAGGTCCAAGAGGAAGATGTCCAAGAGGAAGATGACACTGCAGATTTCTTGGTTAGATTAGAACAAGTTGCTATGAAGAAGCTTGCCAAGAAATTTTCCACGATTCAGAGGGACGAAGCAGGCAGCCGTTTCGTACAAATTGCAGTGCCTACAGTTGACAAAACGCAAGATGAAATCGCTCCCCATGAATACGCCATTACCACTATAGACCTGGGCCCAACAACAAAGGGCCAGGAAGTTGAAGAATTGGATAACTCAGTCTCAACTATCAAGGCGAGACTGGAAAAGGAAGTGGCGAAGAAGAAAGAATACAAGGAGGTCGAGCCCCTGAAGGAGTATATCCGGCATCTAACCCAACCACTCAATCAGGGTGATGCAGTAGCTCCTCCTCTTCTCAATTCCTCACAGGCCAAGGATGTCGAAGAAGGTATGGTCACGGCCAAGGAGGCCAAGGAATGGATGACAAGTAAGGGCATAGAAGCGGCTTCGTTCATGGAGAGATTGACACTTGCCTACGGATAGACTTCCTCTTTCCTTTCCAGATTGGCTGTCATGGCAGAAGTTTGGGACAACCTCCCGGATATTCAGGAGAGGCTCATTCCATGCCTCAAAGTGCTAAAGGGCATCCCAAAGCAGGAATTGATCAAGGGAAAGATAATTGCAGCAGGTGCCGCTTATGACTTCCACCATTGGTATTCGGCATTGACAATAAGGAGCGAGGTTTTGGAGAAAGCTAAGGCTAATGGACTTAGAGTGGAGGAGCAAATCCGAGAAATTCAAGGAAAGATTTACCTCATGGCTGTAGACGTGTTGGATAAAGAGATTGTCCAGGAAAATGATATGCAGCTAGAAAGACTAAAGAGCAAAGTTCAAGAAATCTTTTTCTCCACCATAGGGGCGATTCTGAGGCAGGATTTCACAAAGGTGGCAAACCTTTTGTCCATTCGGGATGCCTTCCTAAAGCAAGAGCTGGAATGGGAAAGTGCCTTTGTTAGATGCGCTGAGGACTTGGACGGGTTGGAGTTCAGGATGAATGTGCTACCATAGGTCACAATGGAATGCTGCTCAGGAGGATAGGGACGCATTCCCTTGAAGATAGCTCCAGACACCACTTCACTGCTTGTTTACTCATTGTTTACTGATGTTATTTGGGAAACCCTAATTAGGGTTGATGTGTTTTAATCTGGGCCATTAATGATGTGTTTTAATCTGGGCCATTAATGTTGTTTTAATCTTGGCCTTCCATTTGCTATTGAAAACTCTATATAAACTCATGAACTCTCATTTTCATTTGTGTGGAGACAGTATATGAAATTGTTGTGTTTTGCTACTTCCGATAGTAAAAGCTCTTATGCATGATTTGCTTTGAATCACTTTTATTGTCAAGTGGTGTGCAAGGTTGCATAACTTCTTCAACCATTGATTAGAAATAGATTAGAATTAGATTACAATTAAAAATAGGATTTGCTTTGAATGTTTGTTAAGTGAATGCAAGATTTGATAGTATAGATTTATGGTGAAACATTGCTCATACTTTCTTTGGATGGATATTTTCATTCAATGCGTAAAGTTAGCTTGAGCTTGTGATTGTGGATGCTTAACTTTGGTCTTATTTGAGGCATGAAAATTATAATCACACCCTTTGAAGATTGCACCCACTTTGTGTAGTTGTCCCAGGGAGGCGAAACAAAGCGTGGTTATTCGTTTCACCCGATCTTTACTATCTCTTGAATTCCTAGGCATAGATTAGATCCTCTAAACCTGTTGTACTCAAACCAATTTTTTTTGCTCCACTAAGGCATTTTGCTAATAGAGTCTTAACCTTGTTAAAGTGATGTCAAAACACTGTTTTTGGGCAAGTCAAGTATGGATTTTGTGTTAGTTTGATGTCTAAAAGATACTGGTAAAATTTGAAAATTTGGGTTTTTCAAGCTCTTGTTTTAGGCCCCGAAACCCTAAAAATTGAAAATTGTCAGAATTGATTGAAAATTGTTTTGATTGGCTTATTTTGCTTCACGATCACAATGGTGAAGTTAGATTCAGTTAAAACTCAGTTTAAGTCTAGTGGGTAGTTTTCACTTTTTTCAGATGGAGAAATGAGATTTCTGGAGTCGTCAATGGCAGATGGCCAGATGTCAGATGTTGAAATCTAAGCCTAAAATGCTCAAATGAAGAATCTGTGGCAAGATAAGTACTAAGTAATGCTTCGTCTCGGAGGAGATTTTTTGTTGGATGAAAATCATCAAAATTTGGCTAACTTTGGAGCACCAAAGCCCTTGGAGGCCAGGGGCGCCCTAGATTTTAGAGGCCCAGTTGTCAGTTTTGAGACTTGTCACTTCCAGGAAGATTTGTTGGGAATATTGTCAGCTTCGCGATGAGCTATCCAGCCAGCCTGAAAGATATGTTCAACACCTGTTACGAGGAATTTAGCGAGAAATGAGGAAGGTAAAAAATGACTAACATTGGAGGGAAAAGCGCAACTTTTGAGAAAGGCGCCCATCTTTTTGAGGGGTCAAATGAAGGTTTTTGATCAAATGACACTTAGGATGTTTGTCTCACATTTGCTTAGGCTTCGCAATGCATCCATCAGCGGGTGAATCTGAGTTGCTGAATTGCCTGAGCCAGAGGTCAAACGCGAGGTTAAATCTTGGTCAAAATATCAAGGAAAAAGCAAAAGAGCACATTTTGAAAAAGGCGCTTGAGCTTTTGGAGCCTTGAATGCCTTCTTTTTGATGATCTCAGGTATTCATCCTGACTATGTTACATTCATCTCTCCGTTGCCTGTCTTCGTCAGGTCAGAAGTTGACTTAGCAGCCTGTAGCTGGAGTTTTAGTGATATTTTGGTCAGTTTGAGAAATGGCTATCTCCGGGATGAAAAGAGCACATTTTTCAAAAGGTGCCCTTGATTTTCAACCCCTAGATGATGTTTTCAGAGGAAATGCTCTCTTGAGGTTGTTGTGTGGAATGAAGTCAGCTCTGTAGTGAGCCAGTTATCCAGTCCTGAAGCTTTGTCAAACAAAAGTTATGGACGATTCAGTTTTCCCTTCGTGTGGAATGAAGATGGAGGAAATTTGGTTGTTTGAGAAAAAACGTAGCTTTTGCAAAGGGTGCTTGGATTTTTGAGCCCTCAGATCTTAGTTTTATGCTCTACAGTCTCAAGGAGTGTTTTGATTAGTTTTTGTCCTGCTCTGCAATGCACCTGTCAGCCAGTCAATTAGTGAGGTCAGTCAATTAGTGTCAGGGATTGAATAGAGGCCTCAGAGAGGTTCAAAATCCAGTTTTCATGAAAAATGGTTAAGTCTGAAGAAAAATGCCAAAAGTGAAAAGTTGATTTTTCAAACTCAAGATGACTTGTGTGCCCTAAAAGAGGATTTTTAAATATTATTTCAATATTTGAATTTCCACTTTCAGTTGAAGTGAACGATTTCTGGGTTGTCATCTTTAGTTGGCATCTTTGCATGTCGGGTGCTTTTTTCAGTTTTGCATGTTGAGTTAACTGATTTGCATGTCCAGTTAACTAGTTTTGCATGTTGAGTTATCATTTTGCATGTGAACTTAACTGAAGTGCATGTCAAAACTTATTTGGAGCTTTAATGCATGGCGCATGTCAAGATTTATCTTAAGATATCAAAGGAAACAGAGCTCACGGATTGCCTCATTTATCCACTGATGAACTTGAGAAACAACCCTGTTGTTCCTGTAGCAACGGATCCAAATTTCTTGTCCAAGAGGAACATTCCGTGACTCCATTCTCTTACCTGGTACGCGTGCTCCATCAACCCATCCGGGGCTATTGTACGATTTTCTACAAAAGCTGAATAAAGAAAAACAAACTTCTATCTTCTGTCTAATTTCTTTTATTCTCGTCTTAGGTATTCTTTGCATGTCAAAGAAAACGGCAAAATTTTTAGAGTTTGATCATCTAGGTTCACATACTTTAGCATCAGCATCAAAACCCATGTGTTAAATTTTTCCGAGAAAATTGCCCCGTAGCTTTTATTCTAAAGCTCTGTGCTTTTTTTTGAGAATTTCTTTGCATGTGGGTCAGAAACACATCTTTTCCAAAATTAAGCTATCTGGGTTGCCTTAGATTTTCATTTTGCATAAAACCCATGTTTCAGATTTTCTCGGGAAAAATTGCCCCGAGCGAGCTCTAGAACTAGTACTTTTCTCGACTGAAAAACCTCTGCATGCCTTGCTAAAACCCAATTTTTTGAATTTTTATTGATTTGGGTTGTCTTAGAATTTGATTCTACACAAAACCCACATGTCAAAAAAATTCTGGAAAATTTTCCTGCCATAAGCTATTTTTAGCCTTGACCAAAAATTTCTAGCCTTTTCGGAAAGTTGTCCGAACATACCCAACTTCACAGTCAAAAGTCCTCATTTTCAAAATGCAGTGCAATCCTATAGATTACAAGACCAAATCGGTCCTAATGCATGACTTTGTGAAAACCACTGATACAGACTTAGGTCATGTCTATCCTGTGATCAATCTGAATGCATTAGAGGGTGTTAGCAGCAATACATTGAAGAATATTGAACATTCTGGGTTGCTGGCAGCAGGGTCTATTCCCATCACAGCTTTCGATCTCGAGTTTGTTCTTGCTTGCATCAAGCATTATGACTCGTCTACACGACAAATCAGATCAGCTGATGGGAGAGTCATCTGCAGTCTTAAGCCAAAGGACGTAGAGAAATGCTTTGCTATTCCTTCTCGTTCAGACAATTTCATTGTGATTATTGAGGCTTGCGAGAAGATATGGAATGAAGATCCAAAACGTTCACAGAGAAAGGTTGCTCAGAGATGGTTGAAGATTCAGAAGACTAACATGCCTAAAAAGGTTGGTTGTGGTGAATTCAAGGATGAGGTTGCTGTTTTGATAACTCTACTCAATCGAGTTACGGGTCAGGAAGAGGCAAACATTTTCCGACCATGGATGTTTTACATCATTTCTAGGATCCTTGATGGCACAAAACATTTTGACTGGGCCATGTTGATCAGTGATTGCCTTCATTAGCAGATTACTGGATTCCTCAAGTTTCATGAGTTTCATATGGTGTCTCACTTGGTCTACTTAGTTGCATCGCAAGGTAGTTATAGACACCTGAAGACTAACGGGACTCTTGGTTTTCAGCGTGTTCATGAGTACTACTCTCAGTTGGAGTTTTCTAAAGCTGAACAAGATTTCAAGGCAGTGAATGATCACTTTTTAATGAAGACAGTCAGGGATCTCGACAATGAAATGCACATCTGGATTTCTACAGAGGCAAAGTCAGTGATGGAGACTTGGGTGGATTGGTTTATCCAATTCCCTACTTTCACGTACATTCAGGTTTATGGATACGTCGGAGAACCTCTAATGTTACCGAGGTACCCATCAGACAAGATTCTTTTCATGGAATTTCTCAGACAAGTTCAACACGTTCACTCTTTTCTTCGTAGTCGTCATAAGTCTGCAGTTTCCTTTCCTTTTGGATTGGGTGTTTTCACATGCAGAACTGTAGCAGATGGCAAGTATATGATGAACGAACTTGAGAAATTCAGTTTCAAATTCCATGTTGAGAGGTGTTCCTATGATCCTTTGGGTCAATATGTAGCCAGGTTGGAGCGAGGGATTGCACATAAGCCAACACTTGAAGACTTTTGGGCTAATGGCGAGGATGTCGACGGTCTATCAGATGATGATGGAGAAGTTCTGCTCAATTCATATGTCAAAGATCAAGTTGCTCGGCAGCCACTTCGCTCACCAGATTGGTATGCTAGGGAGAATACTTCCATTGAGGACGTGTCTAGATTAGTTATCAAGACCAACAAGCAGTTCTTGGAGAGTAAACAAAGGCAAAAGTCAGTTCCAGTTACAGAGCTGCCAGTGGGTTTTTCTTCATTGCCTTCTACTTCAAGGTCAAAGCCTCGGGTCAAGGTTATCCTAAAGCCACCTGAAGGGGTTAGACTCAGCGGAAACACGAGGGGGAGGACTATTGGCAAACGAAAGTAGAAGCAAGTAGAGAGGGCTCCTGAGATTCCAGTGGAGACAGTCATTTAGGCTGAGCCACGTATTTCACCTCCTAGTTCACCACATGTGCATCCTATTGATATAGACTTAGAGCCCGAGATACCAGTTTGAGTAGAATCAGAGACAGCCGACCCACCACAGGTTGATACATCAGGGACAGTCTCTCCTCGAACTGATGATATTGTTCAGTCTTGTTGGCTCAAGAGATCTTTGGGAAGATAGAGGCGAGAGCCTTCATATAACCTTGATTTGTCTGAGTTCGGTGAACCTTATCAGAGGAGGTCGAATAAGAAAATCAAGAAGCAGGTGCACATCGAGAAGACTCCAGAGTCAGAGATTGTCATAGAGGTTGCTACTCCTCCAGAGGGTAAGAGCTTGGATGAGGTTGAAGTCGGTGATTTTACCTTCACCAAAGCGAATCTTGGCAGGACCACTCGAGAAACCTAAGTGAGCCTTCTCAAGATTGTCACAAATAATCTTGAAGAACGCGTCATGAAGGACGGAGAAGATAAAGCTCTTCTTAAAGCTGAGAATAGTCAACTTCGACAGTATATCTCTGATCTTGTTCATGGTAATCCAAGTAGAGCGCCTGTTCTTTCACAGAATACACCTGCAGAACAACCAAAGTTGGATCAGTTAGTCAATTGTGGCAGACTTCTAGACAACTGGGTTGAAAACTTTGTTGTTACAGGTCGACATCTTTTTGCGGATTTATATCAGTTGAGGAGTGATGCACATAAACTTCGCCAAGGGATCCAGCTGCTCGAGATTTCAGTTGCAGAGGGCACAGCCAACGATCAAGTTCTTATATCTCGGTTGTTTGTTGCATATGATGCTCTGGAGATCGATGAAGATAGGGAGAAGGTCTTTGCTTGGAGAGAACAACATCTATTCAGAATGGAGACATGTGAGAAGATCTCTACCAGGTTATATACACTCAGGGATAACGTTGTTAGAGTTCTTGCACTCATCAGTGGCTTTGTCATTCAAATCCCGCGTCATTATCTTCTTGAGGATGGCACGTATGTTAAGCTTGATATAGTACAAGCCGAGTTTGAGAAGCTGATTTGTGATGATCTCGAAGGAGATCTTGTGGCGTCTAAGTTGGATCACATTTCAGTGATTTTAGCTAGTTTCAAACAGACGGCTGAGGATGTGAAAGAATGCATGCATATGATCAAGGATGGTGACAAGGAATTGACGAGGCAGATTATCATTTTGGATAGCGTCAAAGTGCTAGAGGACAGAGTGATCATGAGTTCCTGGTCGAGGTGTTGGACCGAGATGACCTAGAGTGATCTGCTAGTTGGGAACTGCTGTTAGTTTCAAGGATAGAGTCAAGAGCAACAGTTAACTCAACTTTCAGTCTTGAGTTCTCTTGCTGATTTCATACATGCATATCTCTTCCATGGAAATATCTTCGCAGGAGTTAGGTTTAGGGTTTTCAGTTAACTGATGGTAGTGTTCCAGTTAACTTGCTTTCAATAAGGACGTGCATGCTTGCACATCGTCCAATTAGAGTAGTTTGTACCGGTTAACTGATGGTAGCTTTCGAGTTAACTGTATAGTTTGCTTTGTTAGGGTTTAGCAATAAATCTTGCATGCATGCAAGACTATAGTTGACTCAAGGTGATTTTAGGGTTCCCTACACCTTTGATGTCTATAAATAAGAGCTTTTGCTCATTTGTAGTGCACGAGAGAGTAATATATGCTGCGCCCACCTTGCTTGTAATATTGCTTTTTCTATATCTGTTCACGAGTATTTATTATAATGATGAATTGTTATGCCACTCGGGTTTCATGCTGTTATTATGGTGAATGCTTATCTGTAATGTCCCCATTTTTAGCATTGCACCTTTCAGTGACCGTTGGCCTATTCCGGAGACCCGTAGGCTACTCGGAAGGTAAAATTAGGGTTTCTTGTTTCAAAGGATGTTCTTGCTTGAGGTTGGTTGATTCAATGGCGGATTCTTTCTGGGTTTTCAGAGAGCTTCGCAGTGATATGTTTCTCTTGGCATTCTGAGCAATTTCTGGAATTTACTATTTTTAGTAAATTCTATTTTTGGCAGTGGTCATATTGGTCTCGGCACAGTTGACCTTCCTCTTCAGTCGACTCAGCTGGCTTACTCAATTTTGGGCTTTGGGGCATAACTGGAGAGATAAGTTGGATTATTTTTAATTAAGTCATGTTTAATGTGATATTTTAACATTGACCCCCTTGGCCTAGCAACTTCACTTTAAGTTGTTTTAAAAGATGTTCTTTATGGTGGGCGCCTCATTTAAAGAATTAATTATATCTTTATTTAAAGATTTATTCCAAGCATAAGTTGGACGCCAACTTCAAGGAAGGAATAAAATTATAATTAAAAGTCAAAATTAAAACTTTGAAGAAAGGGACGCCATCTTTTGAAGAATTAGGGTTTGACTCTGAAAAGAAGATTAGGGTTTCGAGAAGGTCAACGACAAATTATAAAAGGAAGCCTTTGGTTCTCATTTCAGCATCTTTTATCTACAGGAATGTTATGCTGCCGGATTGGCTTTGGGATTGCTTCGATGAATGAAGGCCTCCTAGCTTGGGCATTGCTTCTCGCTTGAAAGATAGCGACTAGTGGTGAGATAGTGTAGTTTGAATGTTTTATTGTGAGATTTCTGCATTTTAGTCTTTGTGAGGATTGGTAAATCAGTTTTATGCATATTAGTGGTTTTCTGGAGTTGCACATTCATTGTGGCAGATTGTTGTTTTTAATCATAAGTCCAAAAATACAAAAAGAGTCATTCTGGGTATTGTCTCATTGTGTTTCCCTGTTAGAGGCGCCCCTTCATGAATATTTGCAGATTTTAATACGAAGTTTATGATTTTATAATGCAAATTCGTCATTCCTTGAAGGCCGTACTTTTTGGAGTGCCTTGGGATTCATGTCACTAATTAATAACCACTTTTAGATGCCATTTCTTATTACCAAGTTAGGCGCCATCATTTTGAGGGTCTATTGCATCAGATTTGAGATCATTTGGGTGAGTTATGAGAGAGATATGAGCATATGAGTAAATTCATAGGTTGCTGGTTTTTAATTTAAAGGTGCAGATTTGTGAAAAACAGAATTATTATTTTGGTCTTTGAAAGAGTTATTGATTTGGCGTCTTCAATCAAGCCAAGGAGAGTTCTTATATGATGTAATGCTAATCTTTCAAATTCCTATCCTCTTGGCAGGCGAATGAGCTTCATTTTGTAAACTGGCAGTAGTACTGGCAGTAATTCTCAATCTTGTTCAATTCTGATTTGTAATGCTCACTTTACATTATGAGGTTGTTTTGTAATATCTTACATCTCCGCCCTATGGTAGCTCCTTTCCCACTCTGGGTTAGAAAGCACATTCTGGGTGTCGAGTTACTTTCAGCAATTTAGCATATTTCTCTTTCAAGCATTGTAATTCCTGTTATCTCCGTCATATGGTCGCCTCATTTCCGTAATGGATTGAGTAGCACATACTTGGTGTTGAGTGTGCTCTCAGTATATTAGATTTTAGGGATCCTCTGACCACATGCTCGTCGTTCGCCGGCGTATTCTTGGTTAGAGTTCTTGCATAAGCATTTTGATTAAGATCCTCTGACCAATGCTCACACCTTGCCCACATCGGGATCCTGGTGTACATTCTGGTTAGAGTTGCTTCAGCATCGTTTTGGTTTAGTTGCTAACCTTAACGGGTGCATTGGTTTGTAATTTGTAATTTGAAAAATAAAATAAAAAAATTGGCTCGGAATATTTCAGTGGTATCAGAGCCAAGATCCTGCCATCCTGTGCCCAACAGAGTTCACTTGACATATGAGTGACAGAGATACTAGATGCTTCATACAGAGTGAGATGACTACAGAGAAGCCTCTACTTGAGTTAATGCATGAACTGTTTACGCTAATGAAGGATCCTGACATAAGGTGGGGAATCAGAAAGATTTATGCTAGGTCTGAAAGCCGGGATAGCAAGGTGCACATGGCACCTCATATTAATCAGGAGCTTGATGAAGAAACTCTGACAGTTGAAAAGTGTGTGGAAGAACCCCAAAATACTTCCTTAGATTTGCATGTGATAGGAAGTGATGAAGAACAGTTCATTGAAAAGAACATAACAGCAGTCTTGAGTTCTAATGAAAATACATCCAATGAGGGTCTTGAGGCTAAGGGCTTCACAAAAACTGTTGGTATGACGGTTGTGTGGGATGAGTTCGTTGAAGAAGAACAAGATGAAGAAAACACTAGTGGTGTCCTTGGACCGGCTTATGATCATTACCAAGGTGATGTTGTTAATGGTGATTCTGATGTGTTTATACCTCTTCTAGTTGAGGATTTGGTCAAGGATTATTCACCTCTTGCTGCTGTTCAAATCTCTCAAGAATTTTCACTAGACAAATGTATGACAAGTAGCCAAGAAGACCTCCTTGGTATTCATTGGGCTGCTAATGAAGAAATCAATGACATACTTCCCCATGATGAAGATAATGACAGTGATGTTTTCAAAACAGCAGGCAATGGAGATTCTTCATTTCATTATGATGATGACATTGGGTTTGAGCATCAAACTAAGCCCTTGGAGAGGACTTATGAAGAAACCAGTTCAAGTGAGTTACTGGGTGACCTATTCAAAGACTCAACACTCCAAGAGAAGCATGAAGAGTACTTTTCTATTGATCAAAACAATCAGCCTTTTTCCATTTGGGATCCCGGTTGGTTGACACCAAGGTATGATAAAGAACCTTTGTGGGATGAATTTCCCTTTGATCCAGATGAAGATCAAAAATCAGTTTGCATGGCAAACTATGAGGTGGCCATTGAAGAGGAAGTTGTCTTTGAAGAAGAAGAGGGTTCAAAGAAGCTCTATGATGATGTCTTTGAAGTGGTTGCAGCCGCTAAAGAAGAAAATGTTTCTACGGAAACTTTCCGAACAGCGGATGACTATGATCCATTGAGCAAGTTGGGTGCTGCTCTAATGTTTGATCAAGAAGACAGTGATGAAGAAGAAGAGCTTGAAGACCATATGGCTCTTGAAGATGGAGAGTTTGAAGGTGTTACTAAACACAAAGCTGATTTGTCAATGCACGAAGCTGATTGCAAGCGATGGGTTGAAGATTTTGTGGAGTATGATGCCTTTCATGACAATGAGCATTCTCCTCTAGTTGAAGGTGAAAGACACGGAAGCTGGAGCAGCTATGATGGCCGCAAAGACACAAAACAAAGTTCTGATTTTGACAATCAGCCAACCAGCAATCTGCCATCTTTGCATATTCTTGAGTGGGAAGATCAAGACAAAGAGTCCTTTAAGAGGGAAGTGCGAATTCTATCCCAATTTGATCGCACTCACAGTTTGATTGAAGATCTCCATTGGAAGGCTCAGCTTGAAGAGAGAAAAAGAGGAGTTAAGGATGAAGTTGCTCTTTTCAATTTGCAACTCATCAGAGACTCTTTGGAGGCGTTGAAATCAGATTGCATACACTTGATGGAGGATCGGGATCATGCTATTGAACTTGCAAAGAAGTCCTTCAGTGTTGTCCAAGAAAAGGAGAGTTTGGTTGATGAGCTCACTCTGGAGCTTAAATCAACAAATGACAAGTTAAAAGAAACTTATTTGTCTCTAACAGAGGTTGAAGACCGGTTTGTTGATTTCAAACTTTTTAGCAAGCAAAAGAATGAGCAAAGAGTTGAAGAAATCAAGCAAGTAATTGACGAGCTTGATAGTCTTCGAGAGGAGTTTGATCTTGAAGGGTTCACAAGGAAATCAGAAGTTGCATATGCAGATTTGGATCAGCAAGATGGAAAAGGGGACTTCCAAGTCTTTGACAACCCTTTCTTTGAAGTGGGTGCTGAAGCAACTTATGACAATCCTCTTTTTGAACCAAGTGAAGAGGAAGTTTATGAGAAACATTCCTTTGAGGTAGATGATGGGATTTCAAGCCTTGAGGAAATTTCTTATGACATCATTATTGAAGAGGGAAGTTCTAGCACTTCTTTTGACAATGGAATGAGGATGCATGAGCTGCATAATGAAGACTTCACTGCTGCTCCTAGTCTCCCCATTCAGGAGGTGGAAAATCAAGAAGCATGGTGGAATGAAGTCACTAATCTTGATTGGCAACAAAGAGATGATTGGCACACCGATGAAGAGTTCATTCATTTTCTGATGTGGATACTTGTCATGTTCCTATCGGGTTTCATGCTTACACCATATTCTCTAAGAGTAACTAACTTCATAATGGAGTTTGATGAAGGATCCATTGAATCCTTCTAGCAATTCTTCTCTCATGATTTTGAATTTGACTTTCTCAACGAATTCAGATTTGTTGAGTACTTCTTGGAGTTTCAGGGTGCGATGATTCAAATAGAACATATTTCCCAAAGCGTTCTAGTAAAAGTAATTCTCCATTTGCGGAATGACTCTTCTTTACTTATGATGTGGGGCCCTGGTATCAGCTCACTTTTGATTTGTGTCAAGAAGGTATGTTGGAGTGATAAGCCTCAAATTCACTGTCCTTTGGATGTAGTTACCTTCTTTATCAGTCATTTGAAGTTCACTCCTAATGATCAATGGGAGTTTTGGAGAGAAAAGTTGAACAAGGATTGGTACTTGGCTGTGATGGGATCTTCAATGGGTTTAGTTTCGGCTGTAGATATGAGCAGACATGATATTTTGGGTGTTGATTTTCAGATTGGCAACAGCCATCTATCTCCTTGGATTCTGATTTTCAT
>VDFB02320850.1:0-87285 GCA_007258455.2 Sequoia sempervirens
TTGCACTTATGGGGGTGTTAGTGTAATTAATATTTAATTACACTTGCATAACTTTACTTAGGTATATTTTAATTCCTAGGTTAATTATTATCATCCTTATCTTGTTGAGCTATCTTGTTGCTCAAGATAATATTAGGGTTATGCATACTTTTCTTTTATAAAGAAAATCATCTCATGTAATTATGAATTCCTGAATAATAATATTTTGCACATCTTTTTGCAATAGCTTTTCTTTTTTCTAATTTTCTCTTATGTGGAAGGTTTTTTGGTTTGCGTGTCTAATCTTGGTTTCTAACACTTTTGATTCTAGAAGGACCACACAAGTCAGTATGCACATGCTCCAACACTTCATTTGAACAATGTTGTATGCTCCAAAATGAAACTCTACTTCGCTTCCCTAACTGACATTCCTTGCATATAGTATTAGTAGGTTTTATCAACTTAGGAAGATCTCTCACTACCTGAGTAGAACTTATCTTGATAATATTATCAAATTTTACATGACACATTCTCCTATGCCACAACCAACTTTCATCAACTTGAGTAATTAGACAACTTTTACCAACAACATTTAGGTGAAAGATATTACCTTTTTTTTTTGTACCATATGCAATCACATTTCTGGAACTCCCCAATATTGTACACTTTCCATTCTTGAATTGATTATTGTATCCCTTTTCAACCATTTTTCCAACACTTAAGAGATTATGCTTCAAACCTTCCACATATAGAACATCATTAGTATCATGCTTACCATCAAGAGAAATGGATCCTCTGCCATAGATTACACCAGCTTTGTGATCACCAAATATTACAACACCACCATCATACTTTTCCAAGCTCTCAAATTTACTTTTATCACCTGTCATGTGATGAGAGCATCCACTGTCAATCACCCATTTACCTTTTTCTTCAACTCTAGTAGCTAGAGCTTTTTCCACATTTGTGCAACTACCAGATTCAGTAGGTACTGGATCATCTTCCTTGATAGCAATAAACACCCATTCATCCTCACTTAAATTCCCTTTATCAAATTCATCATCTATTACACCTTCATCAGCAGCAAAATAATGCTTTCTTTGGAATCTACGCTTGTTAGGTCTTGGCTTAGGAACTCTTTCTAGACACCTTGAGGAAAAATGACCTATCTTATTACAAGAAAAACAATTAATAGGCAATTTCCCTTTATACTTACCTTCTCCTCTGGCTTCCCTCTTGACAATAAGTGCTTCAAGCTCATCTAATTTACTCTCTTCTTCTTCAATATCTCTCATTTCCTTCTCATACTTGGACATTTTTCTAGAAGAACTTTCTCCTGGATCATATCTCTGCTTGTCTTTTCTAGAGATAGTAGCTTTGAATGCAGATTTTGTCTTAGGAAGAGAATCACCAAACTCACTTAACTCAAAAGCATTAAGCTTACTAATCAACATGTCTCTGGTTACATTTGTAATAATGTGGATCTCCTCAATAGCAGTAGCCTTGTGTTTGTATGCAGCAGGCAAGGATCTAAGCACTTTAGCAACAATCTCTGATTCTTCCAATGTTCCACTAGCACATCTGATACTACACATAAGTTCATTCACTATCTGCATAAAAGAAGTGATGTTCTCATCTTCACCCATTCTCAACATTTCATATTTCCCTTTCAGGCTTTGTAGCTTAGCAATCTTCATATGGGCTTCACCTTCATACAAAGTTTCCAACTTTTTCTAGATCTCATTAGCATTCTTCAGCTCCATTACATTTTTCATCTCGAAATCAGTCAGAGCACTCAACAATGCTTGCTTAGCCCTGATATTGTACTCAGCTTCCTTAATCTCACCTGCAGTAGAAGGACCATTTTGTGGGATGATATACCTATTCTTTGTAATTATCTAGTAAGGTTTACCAATGCATCTTAGATGACACTCCATTTGAGTGTTCCATAGAGAATAATTAGTTCCATCAAATCTCAAACTATCCTTCTTATATGTCGCCATCCTGGATCACCTCAAGCTATTAAACTTCTTCTGAGGAACCTACTCTGATACCAATTCTTGGAAACACAAGGGCAAACAACTGAGAGGGGGGGTGAATCAGTTTTCATAGAAATTATACTTATTAAACTTATTCTTAGATTTGATAAATAAACATGAAAGCATAAACCATCACCACATCAAAACACACATAACACCAATATTTTTTATGTGGAGACCCTGTTAGGTGAAAAACCATGGTGGAGGTTAATCCAAAAGATTATACTTTGTTAAAAGTATAAAATAATTATAAATGGGGAATGCACATGCATTCAAGCACACTTCCTACAACTCACTGCTCAAATACAAAAGGCTTACTACCCAAAGGAAGACACACTATCTTACAATCACATTCAGATTACATCCAGAAGATTTTGAACTGAGAAAATAACATCGTCTAATACCTAATTATAGTTTTGATTAAGTACATAAACACTTTCTTCTGCTCACTCTTCTTCACACTTTACTTCTACCTTCGAAATATTAGAACATTATTCACACACAACACTGAGCATACATCACACACCACTTGCTTCAAATGATATAAACAATTGAGGATATATATCCACAACTAAGGATTACATCAACTGCATGTCGGCCCAACAAAATATAAAATGTGTACAAATTGTTGGCCCAAATCAATAAATAATTTATCAATGTGAACAAAAAAACATCGGCCACAACATAGTAAGGAACCAAAATAACATCCTCAAACATGAAACACCTTAAACAATTATGCCTTGAAGATCTGCAACATGCTACAATCACCCTATTGGCCATGATCATGAAATACATGAAATCACAAAAGAAAATCACCATTCGCGAGCACAACGATCAATGCAGACCAACAACACAGATAGAGAATGATTTAGAAACATTCACAAGCATCATTAATCACCACAGAAGCATCTGTAACAAATCAAATTACTAGAATGATATTATCTTCTTTCAGTAGCACCAACTAAAGCAACAAAACAACTGTCAGAACACAGATACTCATAACTCAATAAAATCTTCATGTGAACCTCTGAAACTTCATGTGGATAAACTAGATATACTTGTCAACAAACCCTTTAATCCACAACCTCTTATCATCAATATACTGAGCTAGCCACCATGCTGAACTTCACTACATCACTGACAACCTCCAACTTATTTTATTACAATTTTCTCAATATCCTCGACATATACAGCCTTAAAGACATTAATTCCAATAGTGTTGAAATCAATGAAAACCACATATCAGCAATATCCAACAACAATACCATCTATATATGATTTAATTCAATCATTAATTTTTATTTTGAATGAGTGTTGATGTGAATGATGTAGGTTGGTCTAGGATAAGAGGTGCACCTAAAAATCATTAAAATCCTTGATTTGCACTTTTATTAAGGACTTATAACTATATTGTATGGATTCAACCTCATAATTGTGAAGGTAATTCTTGGGATTGAAACTCCTTTGAACTCAAATAAGAGCATAAGATAAATTCAGCCATATGAAATAACACAACATTTCATTGTTTAGAAAAAATGAATTATGATGTTACAACACACAATACTTTGTAGTTGAGCTTGTCTTTTCTTGTTTTTGATTAGATAAGTAGGGAAAGGGCCTTGATCCTGTGGTTACAAAGCCATAACAATAAACATAAAAATAGGCTGGAAAGATCACCATCCTCCACCAAAAAATAGCAACAAAATGGCATGCGGGCCAAGTAACCAAAAATGCAACCACATAACTATCATCAGCATAATAAAAAAAAAATATCCCCAAGTTAAGCCCCAAAATAGTTCACATTCCATTTATGAGGTCAACCAAAGTCCAGCATGTATGAAACCATAACATAGCTATCATGAAATAGCAGTCCAGGACAATAAAACTAAGCACTAACAGATTCAGAGCAGCCATATAACTAGAGTATAAAGATAAGTCCTGAGGCCACACCCAACATGACATGATGCATGAGTCCATTGGATACCTTCATTAGCTTCCACCACATGGTTCCACCTCATAGCTAATAGAACAGGCCAAACAACCATCCACAACGAAACAACACAACACCCGAACACCATAACCTCCCAAAGGGTGGACAAAACCACCCAAAATTCCAACCAATTATTACAGATTTTAAAACATTTTGAAACTAATGAATCATGAGACAACCATCTCACAATAGTCTTAACTCTTAGAGAACCAAATTCAAATCCAAACACTGAGGCAAACCAATCACTCTGAGAGCCATAATTAGTGGTACTACTAGAGGTACCAAGAGCCCCCCTCTTCCAACTCCAAATGTTAGTGGAACCAAAAACATAGCCATAAACACATGAAATACTAATGGGGCAAAGAAGCCCATTCATTCCACTAGCCCCTCCACCTCTATAGGAGAAGTTGCCAAGAAAACCCTAACCACAGCAACAAGGAATCACAATCAAACCCAAACTCCACGTCAAAAGGAGTGGCCCTCCACCTCAAAAGGAGTGGCCTCCACCTCAATAGGAAGCCTGAACTACAAAGCTAGTAAGACACCAAATACTCCAATGGAAAGAGTAAACTTAGCAAGCAAGGCTAAGAGAACAAGTAAAAAATTCATCTTATCCTTAAGAGCAACAAACACCACCCCAATAGGACCCAATAAAGCCACATCCCTAGACAAAGCCTCAACCAAGATTCAAGGAACACAGACTTCTTCGAGCCAACATAAAGAGCATTTGGAGCATCACATCCGAAAGGAAACACCTAGTAACCATTAGCATAAGAACCAAGAGCCAACATAGAGAAAGGCCAACCAAGAATAGCAGGCCCGAAACCTTAGATTTCTCAGCCCCCCCAAAGATCATCAAAAAACCATCAAAGACCTTAGACAAATAAGCCCAAGAAATTCTGAGCTTCAAAACCTTTAGGGCCAGAAAAACAAAAATGAAGGAATCCACCTCACAAGTCATAAGACCCTCCATAATACCACAAAAGTAGACACCAAGATTCTCACTGGGGCAGAGCCCCATCCACAAGTCAATCACAAGCAATAGATAAACACTAGCCTCCATAAATAAGGAAGCCTCTCCAAGGTGCAACAAAAGGATCAACATCACAAGGCAAAATCTCCACAACCACCATAGAAGCTAACAAGAATCACCCATTAACCCCACACAAAGAGAGGAAGTGAAAACAACACTGGGGAACCCCCAACAACACCTAAACAAGAAGCTCACACCAACAAATATGAGTAAACCATCAATAGTGAACAGGAACTCCACCACCAAACTTAAGAGGAAGGAAAAACAATAGCTCATACAGAAAGTAGGACCATAGCCATGAAGCCAACAAGGGAGAATGCAACAACCACCATTGAATCCAAGTGGATCAGGGAAAATACAACCAAAAAATTCCTCACCACAAGAGCAATGACCAACTCTACACCCAATCCAACCACCGAAAGCACAAACAAAGTAGAGCCAAGGATGAGCAAAAGCCAAAAAAGAATGCCCAGCTTCAACAATGTCACCGAAGAGACCAAACATATGCCTCTCACAAGAAGAAAAGGCTAAGGAGGATGACCACTCAACCAATGCACCATCCAAAGGCAAGACAATGTCTCCCCACAGGCATAACCAACCGGAGGAAAAGTCAACAGACTTAGCAACAAATGGCCAAGAAACAACAGAAACAACCGAAACAAAATAGAGAGAGGGCCAGAGTATCCTCTCCCCAACACCTAGCAAGAAAAAATGACGCCTAGGGATGCCCAAAAACCAACAAACCATGTCATCATCCTCAGAATCAACTTTTCCACCATCATCACCTTCAAGGGAATTCAAAATTCCCCCTCCGCTTCCTTTCCCGCTCGCTATCACTGCCGCTCCCATCCTCTCTCAACTTGTCTTTTCTTGTTGATAAAAAAGGTTCACAAAATTATCTCACACTAAGCTTTATATTTATAGAATCTAAGAGAAGTGTTGCATGGGTACCTAAGCAACATTTTCAAGCATTCTATAAATGATTTGTATTTTTAATTGAAAATCATGCACTCAAATTTTATGATATTTTAAATTAATACTTCTTCAACTCTAAACATACATTGAAGCTCCAAAATTCTAGGCATAGGAATGTTGAAGCAATTATTCCACCAACATTAAAAACTACACATTTCTAATAGATTCATATTCATTAATTAAAACTATACATGTGCACCAAAAATAGTCACCAACATTTGCAATACCTATCTAATGATATATATAAAATTTTTAGGTCCATCGCCAAAAATACTTTAACAATTATGTTATTAGAATCATGAATTTAATATACAAGGCCTTTAATATTTATTCTCAATCTACAATGTGCACTCTGTTGGCAACACAAGGGCAAAAACCTAAGAGGGGGGGAGTGAATTAGTTGTCATAGAAATTGTACTTATTAAACTTATTCTTAGATCTAATAAATAAACATGAAAGCATAAACCATCACCACATCAAAAACATGCATAAAACCAAGATTTTTTATGTGGAAACCCTGTTAGGGGAAAAACCATGGTGGAGGTTAATCCACAAGATTATACCCTGTTAAAAGTATAAAAGTATTATAAATGGGGAATGCACATGCATTCAGGCACACTGCCTAGAGCTCACTGCTCAAATACAAAAGGCGTACTGTCTAAAAGAAGACTCACTATCTTACAATAACATTTGGATTACATCCAAAAGATTTTGAACTAATAAAATAGCATCTTCTAATGCCTGATTACAATTCTGGTAAGCACATAAACTCTTCTTCACAATTTACTTCTGCCTTCAAAAGATTAGAACATTATTCAAACTTAGCACAGAGCATACATCGCACACCACACCATCAAATGGTGTAAACAATCGATCATATATATCCACAACTAAGGATAACATCAACTACATGTTAGCCCAACAAATATGAAATGTGTACAAACTGTCGGCCCAAATCAATAAACAATTATCAATGTGAACCAAAAAATGTCAGCCAAAATATAGTAAGAACCCAAAACAACATGTCTCGAACACGAAACAACTTCAAAAATTATGCCTTGAAGATCCACAACACGATATAATCCCCCTGTCAGCCATGATCATGAAAAACATGAACTCACAGAAGAAAATCATCAATCGCGAGCACAACGATCAATGCAAACCAACAACATAGATAAAACATGATCTAGAAACATCCACAAGAATCATGAATCACTACAGAAGCATCCACAACAACTCAAATTGCTAGAATCACATCATCTTCTTTCAGGAACACCAACTAAAGCAATAGAACAATTGTCAGAACACAGATACTCATAACTCAATCAAATCTTCATGCGAACCTCTAAAAGTTCATGTGGATAAACTAGATATAATTTTCAACAAACCCTTTAATCTACAACCTCTTATCGTCAATATACTAAGCTAGCCACCATACTAAACTTCACTGCATCACCGACAAACTGCAACTTATTTTATTACAATTTTCTCAATATCCTTGACATATACAACCTTAAAGACATTAATTCCAATAGTGTTGACATCAATGACAACCACATATTGGAAATATCCAACACACTCTAACTAAAAAATTGATCCAATTTATGATGAACACTTGTAATGATAATAATTCCATCTAGTTATAGGAGATTTGAAACAAAATTGATAAAAAAAATATAATGAATATAAGTAAATATTTAATGAATGTAAGTAAATTAGCTATAGATACATGAGTCCTAACTCCAAGTCATATGAGAAAATTACAATAAATCAAGTTAGAAAATTAGACTAGAAATTCCTTACATTTAAGTGATGTCTACTATAGGAAAAATTATGTTGTATGATGTCACAAGTTGAATGCACAAGTAGTGGTCAATAATGCATACCCACATAAACAATTCATATAAAATATATCTTAGAAAGTAGAATTACATATATACTATGCCTTGATTCCATTTAGAATCAATGTATGTAAGCAGTCTAGTGAATGAAGGAGGTTCCTAGTACATAGGCATTCGAGTACGAGGTGTTAATGTAGTTATCACACACACAACAACATGTAAATAAACCCTTCCCACTGTGAACAAGAGAACCTATATAATTCTTGAAAGAATCACTAGGATTTCCTAGTTAGAGGTAATCTTAGCTATCCCAAGGCTGAAGAATTTCAGGTCTTGACACACTAGGTTCGCTCAGGGTTCGTTTTGCAATTGTTGTTAAACATAAGGGGCTTGCTAGTTTAAATATTTTAACTTTAAAACTTTCAAGTAATATGAAGATTTAGAAAATATGACATGTATTACTTCTCACTTTCAATATTTCCAAGTCATTCAGAAAGAAAGCTACCACTAGTACATAAACAACAATATACATTAAAAAAACTACTAAAAACTATATAAATGACCAAACATGATCACGTGACCATTAGTAGTTTATTGCCAGTCATTTATAATGTGACCAAATTGATGACTAAACCATTTTTAGTCATTTATTGGTTGTTTTGATTGATCGATTTGGTAGTATATTTAGTCATTGATTGTTGTAATCTAGTCACTTATTTAGTCATTTTTTATTCACTGATATATTTAGTCATTTTTATTCATTGATTTCTATCCATTGGTAGTGTATTTAGTCATTAATTTTAATCATCATTTTGATCAATTTGGTAGTATATTTAGTCATTTTTATTCACTATTTCACTAGTCATATATTTAGTCATATTTATTTAGTGTTCACTAATTTCTATCAATTGGTAGTATATTTAGTCAATTTAATTATTAATTGACATCAATTAGTAGTATATTTAGTCATTTTAATTGACTATATTTGAGGATTTAATCCAAAACACCAAAATACACATCAATCATCAATTGCACATAATAAGACAACCATTGAGAAGGAAAAAATGTTGAACTTTATTAAAAGAAAGGTGTTCTTACAGTTTGCACAAGTCTGAAATATCTATCTTGCTTGAAAAATGCTTAGAAATAGAATATTACAATTTTTATTTTCAGTCACAAGACTAAAATCTAAGTTACAATGCACATAAATGACAAGAAAGAAACTTCTCCAAAAAACTTCTACAATGATGGAAACGCATGCTTGGAGCCCTTCAATGTGAGCACATGCCCCTTTCATGTCTTAAAACTTCTACAACATTGGCAATCTTCCTAGAGCAAGCTATAATGTGTAGAATCCAAGGGAGAGTGTTGATTGTGTCCCATATATGAAGCTCTCTCCTTCAATGCAATAAAAAATAACCCTAAAATATTTCCTCCTTTATATG
Source organism: Sequoia sempervirens (assembly GCA_007258455.2). Taxonomy (NCBI): domain Eukaryota; kingdom Viridiplantae; phylum Streptophyta; class Pinopsida; order Cupressales; family Cupressaceae; genus Sequoia; species Sequoia sempervirens. The sequence continues at coordinate 9,303 of VDFB02320850.1, forward strand.
CAATGTGCCATTTGATATGAACAATAGGGTGTTTCCTTTTCTTCCATGAGCGAAGTGTGCCTCAATACAACCAACAAAATTACTATTAGTCTCAATTTAGAAAGAATAAAAGTGCATTATATATTGCAAGTTTACAAAAGTAAGTCCAAACACAATAGAAAGATAAATCAATTAAAAAACTATAGCCTTGTCAACAAATGTCTTAAATAGAGTGTTCAACATAGGCCTAAAATATGCATAGTGAACCCTTGCTTTTAGAACCTTGTTCAAAGTTTCAAGTGATACGCTCAGATTATAGTATGAAGTTGACATTATAGAATGAAGGCTATCAACACTAACCAGACTGGAACAACATTATCAACAAAAATTTCCTGGAAACCAAGCCCAATAATGCCATCAGACTTAGACAACAAAAATTCCAACCCTATTTCATGTGTTGTCTCAGTTGCAATTTGTCCAATTTCATATTTTACAAGCTTTGATATACGACGGAAAGAATATTTTGTTTTTTGAATAAGAATACAAATAATCCTCAATGCATTATAATATCATAGACCCATTTTCCGTGAACATTATTTATTTGAAATATTTGCAATCACAAATCCTGCAGATATACCTATAAATGATGCCAAGAAAATTTCAAACAAGATTAGAACTTATTAGGTAAATAGATGTTCAAGCACAAAGTCTATACTCACAAGAACTAGAAAAAATGATATGGTGATATACTTGAGTTGAACCAAGCATATAGATTGCCAAATAGTGGCACCTATGAATCACCATGTCAATTGTCATTGCAAGAGGAATGGTAAGGGGCATTCCAAGAGTTGCAACAAGAGGTGTTTTCCATACCATAGATAGTTCCCTACAATTATTAGTGAAAATATTCTTGTACCATCACTACCTTTATATGAAGTGCATTCTTGTCATATGTATCGACCTGTAATTTATGAGTCCCTTCAATATAACGAAAATGGAAAAGTTCATCGAAGAGAAATGCATGTATCGATGTGAAAAAGACATTGGTCCCTTCGATGAAGTGATAGCATTTATTTACCTAGCTTCAATAATGAAATGACCATGTCGAAGCAATAGGAGAATATCAAAAGAGATTGATTCGACTGGTGGAAAGATCAAATGGGAACAAGGTAAGGCATGATTGCTTGAGTGGAATTCGATAGAGACTTGCAATGGCCAGAGTTCAGGAAGATAGGATGTAGTGTATGTTGCTTTACCGTGGGCATACCCTAAGAAGTGTGTAGGAAGGAAGGTGACTCCCGCATCCCCACAGAGAATCTTGAAGATTATGTGTTACTACGGTGACATTCCCCGCACTCCTGCAGAGACCAAGCAAGGAAAGTGTGGTATTGTGGTATTTCTCCTGCATCCCCACAAAACCAAAATTAGAAACCTAAGAATCATTGAGATATTGCGGTAAAATATAAGGTATACAAAAGCACGGGGGTGACAGTCAAGTGATAAAAATTAGAGAAGAAGATCAACATGTGGGAGAATATGTTGGAAGTAGTTTAAGCCCTACAACCAATTTTAGTGCTACTTCTACTATTGATATGTTTCTCAGTAGATTAAAGCACTCAAATCCTTCACCTCTCGGGATGAAGAGTGGAGGTAACGTTAAAACTGATTTGAGATAAATAGATGAAGATGTTTTCTCATTGGGATATTTGTGTAGATATTAGAATATCAAGACCCATTTGACCCATGGGAAATCATTTTCTTGATTGTGTTTTCTATTTTAATATACTTAAATGGTAATGCAGTGAAAATTCTTCATTATTGAATTTTATGCAGAATTTTTTGTGAAGGATTTGGTGATCCAAAGTGTAACTTGCAACTACAATATTTGATAAAAATCCACTTCCAAATATTTGATAAAATTCCACTTCAAATTAAAAGAAAGGGCTTTTAGTCAAATGGAAATCATAATGAATTTATGGCCTATCCTCACTAATCCAATCAAAGATAACTGGATAAGGCTACTTACACCACCAATGGTCTCATTATCTACTCTTATATCATTTTATGGACTGTGGTACATGGTACTTCAACAATATGTGAAAAGGGATCTATGTTGTCAATGAAAACCTAGCAAAAGGTCACTCCATATGTGGAAGAACAAGCTTTGATATATTTCTTGATGACCTACTTCAAATTTTATTCCTTAACAACAATACACAAATGGATAGGAAATGGAGTGAAAATTTTCAAACAATTTAACCCTTATTTCTACCCACCAATTTATAGGGTCAATGTCACAAATATTATTCTTGCAGCTTTGTTAGGTGTTATATGCAGTAGTTGGTCACAAAATATATCCTAATTTATATAATATGTACTTAAATTTACAATTTGTACAATGCGTTCTAGATGGTTCACAATCATGCTAAACGAAACTAAATAAGTGTCTTTTGGATACACCTAGGGAAAAAGATTGATATGCACTTCAATTCAAGGCAATAAAGTTTTCTATGCTTTTTGACTTAAAGTAAACCTTACAACTATCACACTTACAATGTTTGGCTAGATGTAGAGTGAATAGTAGTACACACAAGGATAAAGTTGGTTGAACAATACAAAAGACTCTATGAATAAGAATAAGGGAATGACATGTAATGCTATTAGATTCACATTACTAAGACAAGCAATTCAAAGATTGTAGTTAATATTAAAAACACCTCAATCAATTTATCTACATACATCAAACTTATGAGTTAAAAATGTAGTTGCATTCAAAGCTACAATCAACCTAACACCTATTGTAATACAAATATTTTAGCAAATGCTAAGCAATGCTATTAGTTTGTAGGATGATGACATTTCAAACCTAGGTTGAAGGAAGGACTATAACCTTATGTTTCCAGCCACAAAGAGATCAAAGGGTAGTGAGTATTTTGTCGAAGAGTGGTAATGAAATGGCATCAAGGATCAACCTTTAGGGTTTCAAGACCAACCAAGCCCTAGATAGTGCCTCAAGTGTGGAAAACTTACAGTAGTACTGATAAACGAAGTGATGGTCATAGCAATTAAGATTGTAGTCATACTCAGTTTTAGGACAATCAAAACACTGCCATGGTTGACTATTCATAAGAAGCCAATGTATACATCATAGGTTGGTGATAGTCCCACATCACAGTGACTATGCAGGAAGATACAAATGATAGTTGAAAGGTATATGGAGGCAAAAATTTTGACCCTTGAGAAAAGCAATGAGTATCATATCAAGCATATACACTATGAAAGGAAGTCATGATGGGGTGCTACATGATTGTAGTTAGGCAGAGAAATGGAAAGCTTCTAGCAAAGTAAACCTTGTGTTTGAACCATGACATTATATGCAAGGATATTGTGAAATGAAAGTGCAAGATCGGGGTTAGACCTGTAGGTCATGCATAAGTCTTCAATCAAAGCATTCTTCACTGACACCCAAAAGACTCTTAGAGCCAAGAAAATAGTCATGATTTGGAATTCTTTAGGACAAGTGAGTTACCACCCTCTTTTGAAGTTATCATGGGATCATAGGTGGCAGTTTAAGAGTTTATATAAGAATATCTATGAGTGGAGATTTCAAGGAACTATTCACATTTTATGATGGGTATCCAAACCTTGAGCACTAAGTGATAGTGTATAATACAATGTTGATTGTGAAGTGCAGGGACATCAAATAGACCTAAACAAGGCTCTTTATATCAAACGTGGAAAATGAAAAGGCATCAAGGGTAATGATAGAGGTGTAAATGCATAAAGATGTGTGATGAAATAGTCTCAGGTATTGAAGGTAATGGTGAATGCAGTAGTGTTTTGTTAGGGATTTTCCATTCAAGCTAACACTGACTTGAATACCCAGAGGTTGTGGATGTGGGCAACTCCAATCATGTATTGTTCTTCAAATTCCTCTCTAAGGTTTCTTTTATGGAGTTCATCTTGAGTATCTTGGCCTTCCTTCCTGAAATGAACAATTGTTAGTATGTTTTATACTATATTGATAATTTATAAATAGAATTAATATTTGATATGTTTAAATACCCAACATGATTGGTCAAATAACATAACAAAAAATAATTGTTTACCGAGCCCTAGGATAGATAGTCAAATCACCTTCAGATTAGGAGTCATAGCCATAAGGGTTTCTAAAAAGGACAGTCAACATGAGCACAAATTTTTAAGTCCTCTAATGCAAGGATAGTTTTCAAACCTTAGATGATAGTGATTAAATGCATACAATGATGAGAGGGAATATCCTTTAATGAGAATAACATCTTTTAGGATAGATTTATCAAGGGCATATCCATACCTCAAGAGGCACAATGCCAAGAAAGGGGCAACTGGCAATCAAATAGTGATTTTGAATGGAGGATTATTTGCAAGTCTTGCACTACTTTGGAGATTATAGGAACTATCTTGTTGAACAATCACCTGGGAATTTTTTTCATTTGATGAAACTCTTTCAAGTTTCATGGATATATTAGGTTGCATTAACATTAACTTCCCCAAACATTCATCAAAATAGTGGTTAAGGGAGGCCAAAATCCAAGATTGAGTGATAGTAATAGCTCGTAATAGATTTGGAGGTACTAATTGGAAAAATATGTACACTAGAAGGGATCATTTCATAAAGAATATCAAACTTTAGACAAATAATGTTATCAAGTTTTCATGTTTCTCTTTTTTTTGCTAATGATAAGAATACAGGCTCATACCCTCAAATATTGAATAGGAGTTTTACTTTCCAAACCCATCATCAACCATAATTACTTAAGGGTAGCCAATAAAATTTAAATGATAAAATTGATATTTATACTGAATTTTCAAGAAGAGCATAGTATCATACTGAGAAAATATTTAGTCTTCTATCACAAACTAGATGACAAATCTCAAGAAAAATTGAAGCTCAATCACACATAATCAGAAAGTATTTTGATATATCTTAAGAATCTTAAGTCAAAATTTTAACAACCAATCAACACATATTTCTCAAACAACCCACGCTGTCATACTAAGTATTCTCAAAGTGTTTCTCAATGATTTAGTTGGAGATGCACTAGAAAACACATTCTAATTTGAGTGCATTATACAGGCCCTCTTGGGGTAGAATGTAAAAATAGGACAGCAAATTTTTTTTATCCCAAGTACTCAAAAATCCAATATTTGTAGACCCTCTTAATTGCTCATGTCTAGGAATACAAATGAGGAATGTAAGGCCTTGTGATCCGACACAAAAAATAACACACCATCCAACATACATAAACCATAGTTACTCAAATGAAGATATTTGTTTTCTTAATCATTAACCCAGCTCAACTAAATATCAAGCCTCTATAAAGACCTTACAAATTGGCCAAGGCCTTTTCTTAACCTTAGAAGTAAACACACATTGTATCATGTTTACCAAGTTAATTCCCTTGAAAAAATTTATAAACTATCAACTGAAAATACTAAATTACCAAGATATTTGCATCACTGCACATTTTAAAGGGCTCTTCACATTTTGCATGGTATACAGATCCTCCTAACCCTGAGAACTTGTCAACTCATTTCATAGATGAAAGTACATGTCTATGTCTTAGAAGTTAAAGGATATGGATATGTTTATAATAACTCGATGTAATAGTTGTATTGAAGCTCATCTACTACACTAACCTAATACTTATGAACTAACATCTTCTACCAACTTCAAATGAGTAAATAATATTGCATTAACTACAAAAAGAAGCACTACCCACAATATACTAACAAAGAGTTGAATATGTTACATTTACACAATATACTCATAAAGATTTAAATAATAAATAATTCAATGGTGTCCTTCAAATGAACTTGATGTCAATCAATGTGAATAAAAGGCATTAACGGGAAATAAATAATTTTAGAAATGATTCTTAAATAGTTGCGGTCTAACAATAATAATGAGACATTGGGAAGCATTTGGAAAGTATGATCCATGTTCAAACCTTCCTCACTACAATAAGCTACCCATTACTCTAGCAGAAATAGTGAAGCTTTTATTGACTGATTTTGGGTACATTCAAGGATGATCAATGTTAATAAATATTTAGAATGGGGCCCAAGCTTACCCCATGCCATGTTAAAGTTGCCCAAAGATTTATAGAGAAAATACAAAGATGTTTTGGGATACAAATAATTCTATCAAATCATGGACCTTCCAAATAGGCTAAAATCAAAATCATAAGGTGAAAGAGGAGGCTACAAAGCATGTGCCACATGGGTGGTTGCAAGATTCATTTTGAGAAAAATAAGAGACAAAAACAATCAATAAATAAATTGCAATAAATTATTTTTGACAGAGACCATGAAATCATAGACAGGCCTTTAGAAAGGGCTAAAATCCTAACTTGAAATGATAGGGGTAATTATCTTCATCAAAAAGTGTAGATATATCTGGTGTACAAAATAGTGATAGGAAAATAAGAAATAATGAGATATAAAAGGAAGAGAAAGGATAAAAGTCAAGCATATCTAAAATTTGAAAAATTGTTTCCCATTAAATGTAAATCAAAGCACTCCATGAAAGCATCTATAAATCCTCAAAAGATTCTCGTCAACATTGAAGAGAATATAACAAGTTTCCTTAAACATATAAAGTAGCAAGCTAAGAGACATAAGTTAAAGATTCTAGCATAGCCTATTTTTTTGAATTTAAACAATAGTGATAATCCAAAAATAGATTTAAAATTAATTAACTAGCATATGTACTTCTTGATGTAGAAAAGACTGAAATCTCACACGCCAACAAGGTCTCTTGAGAACTTGAAAAATTATGACCAATGCAACCTAGGCCATCAATATTGAACCACTACCATTAGGAATATTTGATTATTCTTTAATATATTTGCACATGAAATTATAACCTGTGTAGGAAACATCTCACAAGACTCTTGTCTCAGGGACAAGTCCATTTTCAATCCATAAGAAAAATAGTAGGGTTTGAAATCCACATCCCATTATTGACTAGTTATAAAGATCTGCCTTTTATTTGTATTGAGGAGCATACATTGTAATTTAAATTCAACATGAATTAGAACATGTGTACAAGACCCTACTAACACCTTGCAACATCCAATTCCTAGACCATGCATTCAACACATAAGATTTGTCAATCAACAATACCACTTCTATCTTACTAGATTGTCACTCATTACCTTCTTGATTGTCAGGAGAATATTTAGTGATTCTTACCCCAAACCTTCAAAGGGTAGGCATTCTATCAATTCATTAACACCTTAAGACTCTCAATAACAAACTTTTCCATTTTCTCTTGCAAGAAAAATAACAACAAATAGAAATCAAACCCTTCATAATTGTCTCAAAGACTGTCCTACAGTTCAATACAACGAAATATCATTAATAACTTTCACAAAACATATAATAAAGCCAATCACTTCAATGGGATTTAAGATAAAATAGCTATAGACTTTTCCTCCAGTTTTCATAAAGATCAAATGGTGGAAAAGAAAATTATGGCATTTTTCTCAAACTGCAAACCTTAGGAAGGGTTCTAGGCAGTTTTTGCAAAAACATGTATAAATTTTACAAATCAACATGAAAATATATCAAACCAAAACCATTTGAAAGATAAAAAATGTATCTAACATTTTTGTTTAATTTCAAATCACTACTTGTCCATACAAATCTGTACCAAGCAAAAGAACGAAACTGTTATAGAAAAATGTAAAGAAATTGCTCCAAAATGATTCACAATCTTCATTCAAATGTTCACTCTCCCCTAAAATGAGTTTGGGATAAAATTACATACATTTCCTACCATTCCCACCATTTTAACTGACCACTAATATTTTAATTAGCCATTACATCAACTTGAAAACTTTTACAAAGTTGCTTGACAACTTTTAAGGTAATTTTGACAATTTTTAACAACTTGACCTTAATATTTTCCAAATGGATCAAAATGGTCTACAATGACCTTAATAGACCCCAAAACCCCTAAACAACCTAAAAACCAAAAGGTGACAAAATTTATGCTATGATGCTCCTGATGCCCCTGCATCACTTCCACTCACTGAGCAGTTGTTTTTAATCACCATTAGTTATTCCATTTGATATAATGACAAAAAAACTAGGATATCAGTGTATCTCAAAAAATAAAAAGATGGCCTAAAAGATGATAAATTTGATACCTTTACATAGTCAATATCAAATATAAATCCAACTATCACATCCTTACCCAACAAACGTGTAACAAATTGAATCACAGGAAATGGCTCAATAAATGTAGTTGAAGATATATATGCAAGATACATGCATAAGGATATATGAATTACTTGCATATTGTGGAAGCTCAATTCATAAAATTGATTGCTTAATATATATACCAAATCTCAGTAAAATCTACAAGAAAATTTACTTGGCCTTCTAACATGTACAAAGCAAGAATTTCTCCATAGTGCTCAAAACATATTTATCAAAAAATGCAGAGAAGTTATATAGAGTTTAATCATGTAACTTCAGAGAGCACTGCACACCAATGTTAAGAGATAACCCCATCTGGGTTGACCTAATACTTTGATAAAACCCAACTCAATCGTGTGTAACTTTGAAGTGAGCTACCCTCCAGTGATTTTTTTTGAAGCAAAGGAAATAAGGATGGAAGGATTTTCATTGCTTGCAACCTATAAAAAAATAAAATCAATGTTAAGAAACACTCCATAGATTTTAGAGACAAGATGAAAATGGAGGCACAACAAGAAAGAAGCATTTGATATGGTAGAGAAAATAATATCAAAGAGTGGACTTGAGATTTTTACATTAAATGATGCAAATGTGGCCGCATAGGCTTCTAGAGCTTGACTTCATTGTTTCTCTACATAAAACAACTACATGTTCCCTTGACAAGTTGTGACCTCTGTCCATAGAATTTTTTTATTGTCAATAACAATTGTAAACCCCATCAATTAAGGAATATAATAATATCACAGTCATTAGATAGCTATACACACCTCAAGTGCTCCTAGAGCAATTACAATAAAAACAAGCTACTTTTCAGTAGGATCACATCGATAATTTATTATCTAGTTGCCTATTAAATTGGTCATTCACTCAAACATTCAGATAGGTTCAGAGGTGTCATTTCAAATTCTGCCTTCACAAACATATATTGCACAATATATTTACAATGTTTCATTTTGAAAATGGCCAATTCAAGTTCCATACAAATGCATGATACATTTTATTCGTCCAGGTTACACTACATTCATTTTCATCATTTTTTGGCAGTTCACTAGTGAACCATTGCACCATTAGCAATTCATTAACATTTATGGCTTATAAGTTATAATAATGATAGCTTAAAATCAAATATGATCCACTTATAGGGTTTGAAACATGTCTGAAACAAAACCTTTGAATCGGGAAGATAATTAGGTTCCATTATGAACATGCTCATGTTATGTTTGGAACATTCTCATGAGAGAGCCTACAACCCTTTTATAAAATGTGTTTTAAGAAAATATATGACTTAATAATCATTTAAATACTCACAACTCTCAAATTTTTTAATCGTAGCCCCAACCTTTCATTATGTTTAGGATTGAGGCAAGAGTGTTGGTAGGTTCAGGTGCAAGAAGTGGCCCAACAACAAATCATGGGTTTACCACAACCAGATCAAGGCCTTGCCCTCTGCATACTTCCAAGCCTCTTTCTCAACAATATTTTTTGCATATGCATACCAAATTTACATGAAAAACATGCCCTAAATTTAGAATTATGCAGATGTGAATTGAACCTAAGAATTAAAAGCTTTCATGGATAAGTTTATGGAGGCATTTTGGGGCTTTTTGTTGTTTTTACCAAGATGATCAAGTTTACTCTTATACTCACAACAAGGAGTGCCTATTAATCACTCTTGTACAAGCAATTGAATGCTTCTAAATGGTGAAATATAATCTTCAAAGGATGGTATTTATACTTACATTATACTATTTGTAGTATTCTAAATTGCTCTAATGGGACTCATCTAAAAGAGAAAACTCTTGAGTATTGTAGTTATATCTGATAGTTGAGCAAGAAGATGTAAGCATGACTCTCTTTACAAAGGGTTATCTTGAACAAGGCTTGAGGACATTGAGAGTCCCATTCACACTAGGATCAATGAAGGCCTCTTGCTTGGCAATACATTTCACAGAGAATAAAACTAAACCAATTTATGTCATCAGAACAAAAAAAAGAAAAAATCCCGTGGAGGACAACCTATCATGATGTTGTGATCATTTGGTACAACGATAGGGAAAGTAGTATGAAACACCCCATCCACTCCATTTATTGATTCATCAAAGTTTCCTTCTTCTAATAGGCCTGCTTTCATTATTTTAAGCCTCTGCTTTGCACCAAGTAGATCCCATAGATACCATATCTTCTCCATATTATCTAGTCACAGGAAAATACATCATTTATTTATTTTTTAAATTAAAATAAATCATTCTAAACCCTATATAGGATACATTGATACTTCAATATCATTAGAAGGAATTTGAAATTATGCAAATATATATATGTCAATCAAATACCTGGATTACAAACAGTAGCACGAACAATGTAACCCTTGTGGAGTAGAGTAGGAATGAGATAAGCAATAGTGAATCCTATGCATCCTTTCATGTACATCTCCTTACCATTCTCTATCATTGTTTACTAAAAAGCTTGAACCCAACCAACTTCAACTATTTACAGGGAGAACATAAGCATGTCATTTCACTTCTCCATTTTGGCGGGCTATGCTTGAAAATAAGGTTTCAATGAAGGTTTTAGATTATGTTTATTAAAATGAAAATTATGTCATTTCAAATCTCCATTTTGGCAAGCTACACATGAAAATAAGGTTTCGACAAAAGTTTTAGAGTATATTTATTAAAATGAAAATTAGGAATAAAACTATTGATTCTTGATTCCTTAAATAATCTATTCAAATGGATTGTGACTAAATAAATGAATAACTATTTAGTCATTTTTATTTTTCGTGACTAAATAATTTTTTAGTCAATGACCAAATTAGTCATTTATAGCCGAGTTGCAAAACATTGGTAAAATTAGTCATTTTTAGTTGTTGTGACTAAAATTTTTAGTCGCGTAGTCATTTATTTGCCAAATTCTACTAGTGAAAGGACACATAGAGGAACACTAAGAATCACCCATGACTTTAGATATAGCAGAGATGCTGAGAGGTATTGTAACTAGATCAAATGGAATAAAGACAACGCAAAGGATGCGTACATGTTGAAGATGTAAGTGATGATAAAGAATCAAAAGGTTAGAAACTTGAAGAATATATAATAATTGAGATTAGAAAGTAGATTTTTAAAATTTATTTTGAAGATAGGGGTAAACCAAAGTTGGATACCCCATGATACAATGAAATTCTAATCCCTAAGGATCTTATATAATGGACAATAGAGATGGAGAATTATTTTGACAACAAGCCAATGGAAGATCTAAAGAAGGTGAATTTTATCTTCAGTAGTGTTAAAAGGCATACATCCTTGTGGTGGGATCATAGAGAAACAAAGAGACAAAGGAGAGGTAAGGAGAAAATAAAATATTCAGACCAAATTCTTGTAAACATGAAGGTCAAACTCCTAATAGAATATTATAAGATAGTTTTACTCAATAAGTTTCAAAACCTAAAGCATTTGGAAGGAGATGAATGTCAAGGACTACATCATGTAATTATAAAAACTCAACATTTGGTTGGAAATGTAGATGATGACAAGAATAAATTTTTAAAGTATACTATCAAACTTTCTATATCTATTCAATATGAATTTAGTATAATTAGAGTGTGATAAATAGAAGAATTATATCAATATGATTTGAAGGTGGAAGAGAAGTTGTCTAGGAGGTGAGAAAATAACTCAATCTGGGATAGGAAAAAATATGTTAGAGGACAAGATGAAATTAAAAGAGAATCCAACACAACTCTAAATAACAATTTCAATCACAAAACTACAGAAAGAGTAAATCCATCCAGAGTAAGAGGCTATTACCAAAAAGGAAGAGAGAGGATTCATCAAAACTTGTTAAAGGTGTGGAGAAGTTGGTAATGGAAAATTTGATTATCTACAAGTTTATCAAAATAATCAAGTAAATGAAACTTAATAAATCACATTTCCCACATAGATGGGAAGAGTGTCACTTCATCCACACACATGGAAGAACTGGAGGAAGAAGAATCTCTCATGATGAAGATAGTGTTCTTGAAACTAGCTAAGGAGGAGCATGAGCCTATATAAAGGAATAATTTATTTAGAATTATATATAAATCCAAAGGTAAATACTACACTCTCATTGTTGATAATTTAGTGTTTAAGGAGATGGTAGAGAAGCTTAGGTGAATAATATTGAGCACAAAAACTCATACATTGATTGATCTTTCTAGACCAATGAGGAAAATTTCCATAAGAAATTCTCAATATTTCATGATATTTATTCATGGATCCATTCAAAAGGTATTGATTTATTTTTTGAAGAACAAGTTTGAAGAATTTGATATTTTCAAAAAGTTTGTACATGAATTCAAGAACGAATGTAATGAAACAAAATTTTATATTGAGATTAAATAATGGGGGAGGGTATATCTCAAATATTTTTTACCAACTTTCACAAAAAAGGGAATTAAGAGGCAACTCTTAGCTCCATATACTTCATGAAAAAATATAATAGCTAAAAGAATAAACATGACACTTGAATAAAAAGTTAAATTTATTCTCAACATATTAGAAATAAATTATGGGAAGAAACCATTAATTGTAAATGGGTGTTAAAAACAAGGTTTAAATTTTATGGTTAAATTGGCAAGCACAAAGCAAGATTGTAGCTACTAGTTACAAACATAAGCAAAGTGTGTTGAAGATATTCAAAAATTTAGTGTCACATGCTTGCTTAAAATATATGAAGTATACAATCTCATTATTTTATATGATGAAATAAATTTTATGGAGGAGTGTTGAAAATATAAATTGTATTTCATCACTATTTGTAAACATCTATTACATATAGACACATTTTTTATATAGGGGCATGTATGTCCATATACATATTCTATATAAAGGATCTTTAGATCCCTCAATTGACCTATAGAAAAATCTATTATGAACTCTTCATTTTTAGCATTTATATGGTCCTCACCACCAAACTAACCAATGGAAGAATACTAGATAAAGGGGTTTTTTATAAATAAATAAAATCCTATCAAGGCTATCTCAAGATTTTATATTATTTGATGAAAAATATGATGTAGGGTCAATCTCCACCAAATGATTGGTAATGAGGCCCCTCACATTATTAAATTCTTAATAAAAGTAGGGAAAATAAAAGAACTAATTCCCTCACAAATTTATTGCTGGTGGTTTTTTAAATAAGAATTAAATGAACATTGAAGAATTTCCTTCCATAATTAACTTATTGCAACCATAAACTAATGCAAGATTCATATCTTTAGCCACTATAATATATTCCACTTGTTATTCATTCATGTACCCAAGAAGAAAGAGACCGTATAATGAATCATCCTTGATCATATACTAACAACCCTAATACTAGGTAAGCAAAGGTTACCCCTAGAAATGTCCCATCCAAGTTGAGCTTCATGAATCTAGGAGTAAATATGGTTCATATAGATTTATCCCAAAAAATTATCTTATCAATGAGAAAAAAAATAATAAATATTATCTATAATTTTTATATTTAATATAGTATAAATATGTACAAATTATATAATGTAAATACACAACAATTTTCTATATATATATATGAAAAATATCTATATGTTTATTTTCCATGAATGAATATAGAGCATATATTTGTATTATACTCAACCTACCTTATTCCTAGAACTCATTATTAAGATAGATCAAACACATATTGAAGATGGAAAATCACAAAAATAAGAGTAACTAGATTGGAAATGAACAATGAGCTAATTATGTATACCATTTGGGAATTTTGTAAAAAGAAATAAATTTTGCATCTACTAAGAACATTCTCTCTCCTTTATTATTCACATTGTGTGATACACACATGTATGTGTTTGGGTTTATACATATAAGGAATACTATGAAGATGATCTATTCATATCGTAGATTAAATAATTATAATAAATAGAATATTTTATATACTTTATCAATAACGTTACAAATTCAAGACTAACTAAATCTTAGATATTATTTTAGGTATATGACAAGTCTACCACATTGGGGGCAAAAAAAGTAGACAAATAAATTATCTTGAAGAATATGAGATTGTGTTATGTTGAAATACACAAAATGTTAGCACATTATATATAACATTATCATGTTATATAACACAAGAACGTTACATGCATATAAAGAAAAAAGAAATCAAAGAAGCAAACAAATAGTTATGATTGAGAGCACAAAATTAAGGAAAACCCAAATGTATTTTTTACATTTGATAAAATTTGCAAACCCCATCCCAAATCATTTCAATGTTGCATCATAGAAGGGTTAAGTAGTCAATATTTTTGTGTTTTTAAATCAAATAATGTTTGTATTTTCATAAATTTAGATATTTTAGAATACATTTATTATTTGTTACTTTTGTATAAAATCCACTTAACGCTAATGCAAAACCTAATTTAGATGAAGAAATTCCTAGAGAGAACGTCACATCGCTTAAATTTATCTAAAATTCTAACAAAACTTAGAAAAATTCAAGAGGATTTATTAGGGTATTTAGAGAAAAACAAATCAAATTATCGAATTAGTTTCAAGATTAAAGGCATCCATAGAAAGCCCTCACCATGAATCACTTGATTCATTATTGGAAGCAATGATGAAACAAGTTGAGTTAATGATGAATCAAGTCCATCAATAGAAAAATCATAGAGATGTAATGTAATAATGTGCATAATCCTAGGAGTAGTAGGATAATATTTTATATTATATATAAAACTAGAATTTGAATAATCATTTAAAATATGAACTGAACAATCATTTTTATATTGTTAAATTTGTATATTTTGATTGAATAGAAAAATATTTTCATTGAATATTTTTCCTAGTTGTCTAAGTCCCATTCATTTGTCAATCATTTCATGTATTGTATTCTAAATCTAGATTGAGACTTGAGTAGCATGAAGAACTATGATTGAAGGAGAAGAACAAGTTAATTTTTCATTTGCCATTATTTTTGTCTTTAGCTATAAGTTTCATTTCCAACATCACATAATAGCTCTCAAGCTTCCTTATTTCATATGATTCCCATACAAAACTTCTAAAGGAATTTTTTGAGATAGAAAGTACTATTGAAGGATTTTATTTAAGTAAAAGGCACTGGTAAATTCATTTTTTATAGTTAAATTTGTTTTAAAAGGCAATTTTTTGTTATTATAAGGTGATTTTATTGATTAAATATATTTTCAAAGGTATTTTTGTTATTATAAGGATTTTTTTGTTATAATAACCTTTTAAAAGCAAGAAGAGACTACCATGACCTTGTAGAAGTAAGAGAAGACTGCCACAACTTGCTAAAAGAAAGATAAGTCTATCACATTTAGTTGTTTGGTCAATATTTTACCTAAATTACCTTTTTTGTGTAGTTTAATAAATTTTAGGATAATGTATATTTGTTAGAGTCATAGGTAAATTGGACAATGTTATTTTGTAATCCCTTTCATTTCTAGTAGGTCTAAAGTTCAAATTTTTCCTCATTCCATTTTGTTCAAATCTAATTTTTTAAATTAATTATCTAAAAATAAGAAAAAATAGTATTTTTTTTGTCTTTACCATCATATCCAAGTCATTAGGTAAAATTTCTCACTAAAAATTAACATTTTGGAAACTAGACTCCAATGATAACTCAAGAGCATGTTATATGGGAGATCAATATCAATGGCATGTAATAAGGGTTGTTGGACAACCAACCCAACTTCAATAAGGAGAATTATTGTCTCTATTAACTTCATTTGTACATTGGAATAAGCCTTAATAGCAATAGTGTGTGATTATAGGTCCTTTTATGAATATCACAAATGTTGTATCAATGTCAGGGTAGACATATTTAAAGTTAATATATTTATACTATCACCCTCTTTATTTTATTCTTAGTAATAAAGACTTAAACATATATAGAGAGGTAATGAGATGGACCTATGTGTGATATGTTGATTTGATTGAATGTAAGATGTTGGTTCAAGGAAAAGTGGCCTACAAGAGCTTTAGATTGAGATGAGTCGATATCATTTGGGACTCTTGTCTCCTACAAGATCTTATATAATATGTACTAATAAACAATAAATGTTTTAAAAGCTCTATAATTGAGATTTATAGTAGATTTTTCTCAATTCATTCAATAAGGTTTTATTGGCCTTTGGGAGTAGGTAGAGGAGGCCCTTGAATGGTAATTTTACTATGTCTCATGCTAACAACACAATTATGGGATTTGATTTTTCATGATAATGATTTAGTTGTGAGTGTGTTGAGTATAAGCAACTATGTGAATGGTCATTAACCACTTTCTCAAGCCAACCTCTAATTTTTTTTACCTCAACATCATCTTGTCCCAAGTTATCCGTATCACATATTAGTTGTGCAAGCATTTCCATGAGGTCAAAGTCTTTGTCTACCATCTTGTCACTTTTTCCTTCTATATCTTGTAACTCTTTTATGCACCACAACAATGAATATTTATCCCAAGCCAATTTTAATCTCTAAGTCTTCAACTTCAGAACATCTTGTTTCATTACCACTTTTTCTTCTATCAATAACTAGGTGTCTATCTTTTGAATATATTCCAATCATCGTATCTCTATATAATTTTGCTCCATGCAATCTTTGCATTTAGCTATTAGTATTTTAGAATTTTTGAGCCACCAAGATGCTTCTTTGAATTTGAGTATAGATTCCCTTATACTTTATTCACCTTATTACATCACCCCCCCTATCCGGTTATCAAATACACACATTTTTTGTTTCAATCCTTCAATTGCATCCACTTGTTCTTTAGACATCAACATTGGATTATGTGGCAACTTTGTCAATGATTGACTTGGTTGAGCTATGGCTCTGATGAGGTTCTACATTTGAGCTATACGCTCCTTTAACTCCCTTTTCTTTTTTATCTCTCCTCATACAAGCAACAGTTGCTTCTAAGTTCATCCTCATTTATTCTAATCCTTGCTCCCATGATGAGTGCCCTAGGTTAATTATTGATATTTGATAGTCCTAGGAAGTAACCTCATGTTTATCCTTTTCTCTGATGGGAGTGGCTACCTAGAGAACTTTCCCACCATTTGTATTTTCCTAAAGGAATTTCTAACTCTTTCCATATCCTTAGGCCTTGGTGTTTCCATATCTTCCATTATGATTTTGAAATCTAGAGGCACCGATTGTACCTATACTTATGGAGATAATTGTTGGTCCAGCCAATCAGTTAGGTCTTCATTTGGTCTTACCTCTTTATATCTCTATTCTTGTTGATCTTCTTACTCAAGACTCATTTATTTTGATACATGACCTCTATCTCCTTCAACCTCGAATACTTTTTCCACATTATCTTCTTGTTGCAGGGAATCCCGTTTATTTTGTATTCTCTTTTTTTCCCTTGTTCTTTCTTTCTGAGTATCATCTCCTCTGCATCCCCACTTTCATTTTTAACATGAATCTCATGTGTGAGTGGTTCATTTTTCTCTGGGATATCAAGGTTATCAATACCTTGATGCTCTTCATCTATGACTATGACAGTTTGAATAGCTTGACCTTTATCTAGGCTTCCTCCTTGATCAAGTTCATCTAACTTCTCTGGAGTAGTCTTATTTCCAATTTCCATTTGTTGAGGTCAGTTCTCAATTATCTCAATACTAATTGCATCTACATCCATTTCTCCCTCCTCTTTTTCTAGGGAAATGGGCACCTAAGGTGTTGTACCTTATTATTCTTCTTGAAGTTGGGAATTTACTTCCATCACTTCTCCTTTTGAATGTTCCACCTCCTAGATGGTTGATTCACTATAATTCCTAGACCTTCAACAATATCCTAGTGTAACACTTTCTCAAGTTCCTTTTCAAAAACTAACATAGGAGTTGGTATTGTCTTTGGCTATTATTTTCCTTTCATTTGTTTTACAAGATTACTCCCTTTCTCCATTTCTTTCATGTTGAGGTCCATGTTTATATCAAGTTCTTCTTCTTCAATTGAATATTTCTCTCCCATGGTTTGTCTCATCATGGAAGTCCCTATTGAGTGAGAAGAAGTAAATATTGCATCCACCTATTGAGACATTGATCCTCTCACTTGGGTGTATACCTGTTGTTTTCAACTATTTCCTATGGGGTGAGATATTTGGTCATAGGAAATGCAATTGATTATTATGCCACTATTGGTGTTTCCAATAGATTCATTGGGATGGCCCTTGGTGGAACTTTTTGTTGCCTAGAAATGCACCCTATGCAAAGTTTATAAAAACTGAGCTTTCTAGAGCAACATGGGATCATCTCAAGGCTGTGGGTCACCTATGATTGAAATGAACCTCTAGAGAAGGCCAACTTCCTTTGGTGTCACCTAAAATATTGATTCTTTGAAAGAAAAGGGATAAGGAATACATAAATTGAAACTAAACTAAGGTGATACACCAAAATGACAGGAACAATGAAATACTTGATGACACTTGAATATGGTGACAACCATGAGAATGCACAACAAGATCTTGTAGATCACACATCAAAAGGTTTGACATGCACATGCCTTCAAGAAGGAAAGGCAGATTTTCACTAACTAGAAGATCATGTGCAGGATTAAGTAAACACAGTTTGTAACCTACATGATACTACTTCTGCAAAGAAAGGCACACATGAAACAAAAGCTATAAGGAAAGAGAATATTTCACTAAGTAGCTCAATGAATCACTTAAAGAATGCACAATACTTCACAAGAATTAGAAGGCAAAAGATGGACCATCAATGGTAACCAAATGGTAGATAGATTTTGTATATTATGTTCCAAATTGAGTTACAGAAACATGCTAGTCTGAGAGAGGACTGTAGAAGGGTCACAGACTTCAAGGAGCATACATCTGAACTCCTTTACAAGAAGGAAAAAATTCCTTATATACAAAAGTATCTTGGCCCCTTTGGGCTTACAAAAAAAACATCAGTCCCAAAAAAGATCTATCCTCAGATCTTTTCAAGTAGTTAATGTTGCACCCTACGTGTCTAGTTGTTCATGTCAGTGTGAAGAACCACCCTTGGAGAGCCCTCAGATCTTTTGACTGAATTAATGCAAAACCCTTGTGTGTCCATGATGATGAAGAGTCATCCCTGAGGGAACCTTCTTCAGATATTTCACAACTATTGCATTCATTCAGATTCATTGTGTCGTTTGAGCTACTTCGGCTAAATGCCTTGAATGCTCCTCCATGTTGCATTGCCTCAGCTCCTCCCTGGTTGGTCGAGCATTTTCCACGTGGGATTTGTAGGTGGTTGAAAATTCTTTTGAAAAGAATCACATCTCGACGAGACACTGAAAGTGTCTCACCGATGCGATTATGTCCTTTGCAACTTATCGGCATGACTCAAACTATCGCTGGGACCACATGACGAAAATCCTATCTCCTAGTGAGACCATCTATTTCAGGGAGACCTTTGCCGATGTCTCCAGACCATTCTCATATCGGCAAGACTTTATGCTGATGTCAAGTTCTTTTGGTGAGGTCTCTACTTTCTAGTTGGTGAGACATGACCGAGTCGGGGAGACATCCCATCAAATTCACAAGACTATGCCAAATTATGTCACCTTCAGCGAGACTTTGGACAGTCGCCAGGACCCCATGGCAAAAGCCCTAACTCTTAGCAATACCGGATGTTTCGTTGGTGGAACCCCCACTTGCTTGCCTTAGCCATCAAGACCCCCTAGTCAGGGAGACCTTCTCTGGTTAGCAAGAAGTTGTGCCGAAGGCACTTTAGCTTGGCGAGGCCTCATTTCATCTGTCAGCAAGAGGCCATTAGTTTCTCTCTGAATACATTTTACCTTACCGAGCTCCACTTTCCTTTCGCCAAGAGATCACCGAGTTAGGGAGACACCATAGCAAGGATCAAATGTTGCACCGGTACCTGCTTCTATCACTGAGACCACATGATGTTGGTAAGACATCCTGCCGAAGGCACCCACCTAAACCGAAGAATCCATCCTCTGCCATGTCGTTCACTTATCAGCAAGACATCATGAGTCGGGGAGACTTCTCTCCATCTTGGAAAGTTATACCGAAGGCCTCCTTATCAGTGAGACTTGAATGGGTCGTTGAGACCTTTTGCCAAATTCCTTTTGTCTGCCCAAAAAGCCATCCTTGTTTTTTGGCAAGAGTCTTGCCAAACTGATTTTGTCTTGGTGAGGGCCCATCTTAGTATCAACAAGAGTCTTGTCGAAGGAAAATGCACACATCAAGACCCCCCTCATTCTATCGGTGAGATATTATGCTTTCGCCAAGACATCACGACGGTTGGAAAGACCTCATGGCGATATCCTCGTCTTCTGACGAAGGCACTCTTTTTCACTAAGACTCTTCAAAACTGATGGGGGCGAGACCAAGACGAAACCAGAACCGAGACTAGGGGAGAAAGGAAGTGGGAGCAAGGATAGATGAATCCCGACAGAACTGAGATCAGGACCAAAATAGGGAAAAACAAAGCAAAAAAGCGGAACCAGGACTGGAACTAAATCCAGACCTGAAACTTTCTTCAAGTTTCAAGTTCAGATTCCATTCTGGTCTTGCCCCCGGCAACATATGAGGAAGAAAGGAAAGAGGAAAAACACACGAGGTGAAAAAAGGAGGAGACAAGACGATCACATGTCATGAAGAAAAGGAGAGAAGAAAAAGTGGAACCGGAACTGGAACTGGAACTAAAACAGAAACTAGAACTTTCCTAAAAGTTCCAAGTTTGGTTTCGGCCCGACTCCACCTCCGACAGAAACAAAGGAAAAAGGGCCCGACAAAGACAGAAATGGTGGAAGCAAGGTCAGAACCAGATTAGAAATAGGAACCGGAACCTTTGAAAAGTTCCATGTTCAGATCCCGATCTGATCCCGCCCCCGACAGAACAAGGAAAAGGTAAGAAGAAAACAAAAAATGAAAGAGGGAAAAGACAAGGTAAAACACAAAAAAAAATGGAAAACCCACCCCCAAGCTGAAGGCCTGCATGCTGGGCTCAACCCTCTTGGGAGCCACATTTAATCCACATATTGAATTAAAACATCATTTTCCCTTGCATCTCTAAAAACATGGGTTACCTTGCCCGATTGAGCCCATAGGTGAAAAATGGGTAACAAAACTCTCAAAAAAATTTCATGTTCCACTCGTTCAATTTGCATTTTCTTTGGTGTTCTCTTGGTTTGCTAGGGTTTAGTGTTTTATATGGGAGTTATTTGGCTTTGAATATCCTCTCCTTTATCTTAACATTTGGTCTTACATTCTATTCCTTTGTTGACCCATTGTGGCCCATTCCTAGTCACGTTAAAATAACTTGAAGTCATTAAAGTTCATGTTGTGACCAATCTCTTGTGGTTAGGGTTTCCTGTTATTGGTCGATAAATTTTTCACATGCCAGGGTCCAAGAAACTCTTTTTATTTTATAAGGTTAATTGATCGACCTTGTTTGGCCTTTACATCCTTTGCATACGTGTTTATTTGTCATCTCATGACCTCATATTACATCATTGTCCTAGGAGATTCCCCTTTTTTTAAAACAACTTGCAAGCACGTGCAAAATTGGATCACTTAAATCCATGGTCATTGCTTTGTTGGTCAGTCATCGTGGATAGAATTATAACTTTATGTTTCATATAAGTGATGAGTGATATGAGATTCCCTTTATATCATTGGTTGCTTCGCTATCGCCAATTTCCTATGTGTCCTAAGTCTTAAATTAGCGATGTGTGATGACTTTTAAGACTCTTTGTGATTCTTTCTATCACTTATCACAAATAGTTGTGCGCTTACCTTTTTTAAATTGGCAATGAGCGATGAGGTCCTTTGTTCTAGTGTTCTGTCACTAATTCAAAGTGTTGATATGAGCAATACCTTTTGTGCCTTTGATTTTGAAACAAGTACACGTGGCATGATATTGTTCCCTTGCCACCATTCTCCCATCGCTAAACTGAACTAGGCATTGAGACATGGATTTGTGATGCACGATGCTATCTTGCCTCTATAGAATATCATAGTTTGGTGTCTCCTTTTTCTTATTGTATTTACGATACGGGATGAGGATTGTCAGGTAAGTGATGGTGGTGGGGCTGCAGCTAATGTCTAGATGATATTATTTGATGAGTTATTTTTGACAGTGGATTAATAATGTGTAAAATGCAAAAGTAAAGTGCACAAGAATAGAGTTTTTGTTTCCTAATAAAATGAATTGAAGCCCTCAAAATTTTAAAAAAAATAAAAAAATTGTTGGGCAATAAAATGTTTCATGGAGGGGCACGAGTAAATATTTTTATAGCCCATATAACAATTAAAGCCTTCACATATAATAGCAAAAACTTGGAGTTGTAGGAGAATTAAAATGTGAAGTGCCCTGCTAAGTGAGGTTTTTTATAGCTGATGGAAGAAGAAGTGAATTCTTTCATGAGGTGAAATAATTTTTTGTTGTTGAGTGAGAAGAAAACAAGCAAATGAAAGAAGCGGGAGAAATAAAGGGTAGAATGTATTCTCTGTTGGAGAAGCGGTTATTGATCGAGGACCCAAATGATGCTAGATGTCTATTTAGATTTCCATTTAGGGTTTTTTCTTCCTTAAATGTAATTTTTTTGCTTCTTTACAAAGGAGTTGCACATTCTTTGGTCTCACAGGAATACTTTTTTGTAATAGGGTCTCACATGAATGTGTTGATTTCAAGTTTTTGGATGAGTTTGAGTCATGTAATGGGGAGTTCATTAATGGCATGGTCATATTTGTATGTAATTGACATAATATTATGAGCTAGTTGTCTCCACAGTGCATATTGTATAGATTTTAAATATGAGTAATCAAATATTGCAAATATTTTTCTTCTTGTCTTTCCTTGAATGTTTGTTTAGTGTAATTACTGTCATTCAAAGAATGAATTAAACTGTATTAACACAAATAGAGGTTTATGCAACTGTTTGTTTGGATTATTAAGTATGACTAGTTAAGTATCCAGTATCAATGGTGTAATGCATCATCTAGTAGGCATAGTTGTGACAGAGTGAATGTTGTGATGAATTTGAAATTACCTTATTTAGGTGACTCCACCTTGGGATATGACACTAGTTTGTTAATGTTACAATTTCCTGAGATTGTTTATGGCAGCTACAACTTAAAATCAAATAAAATTTACTTATCTATCTTAGTATGATTTTATTTTGAACTTAATGTATTAAATCTCTCATTAAATTGGGCATTGCCATGAAGGTCAACCAAATATTTGAGGTATTATGTCTATTAAATAATCAAAGGAGAATTATCGGTTTACAGTGTATTTGATACTTTGGCACTCAAGTATCTATAAGCACACTATTTGGATCACCCTCCTGGGTTTCACAAAGCCAAAAGTGCAAGTGAGAAAGGGTTTTAATTCAATCTCCCATTCGTTGCCCAAATCTCTCCTTGAATCTGACCATTAGGCTTGGAAACCCTTTAGGATTCAAGTGGGTTGAATATTTGGGAACCAACAACCCTAAACTCCCTATTGGGGTCCTTTGGTTTTGACACTAAAACTCCTTGACTTGGGGTTTCAATAATTATTTCCTTGCTTTCTTCAAGAGCCTTAGCCTCCACAATATTTATTTTATTTCCCAAGTAGTTGGTATATCCCAAATCATCAATTACTTTTTTCTTTCTCTTTGTCTCAGGGGGATATGTGATTACCACTCCATTGGCCTTTAGCATATGGATATATCTAACTATCCAAATCTGACTAAACTTAGTTATTGGCCTAGATATTCCTCTAATGTTGTGATTTCAAGCTCTTTCCAATCAAGGTCTAGAATAAGGTCATTAAAAATATTATCCTTCACATATTAGGTTCATGAATTCACCATTATCCTTAATTATTTGCAATGGGAAATCATACATTCCCATAGTCATCATCTGGGTTAATGTAAACCTCTGATATGATCCTTTCTTAGCTTCACATTCATCTAGGCAATCATTCCAATAATCTTCTAGGTGAGTTACATGAGCATACCTTTTGTTGATGTGTCTAGAGAGCCTCCTAGTTGGATCATATTTAGCCTAACTAAATTTGAATTCTTCCTATCCAAATGACAACAATTCATTCTCTATGAGCCTTGCATTTTTAGTTGAATTGCACTTATAATTTGTTATAATAATAGGAATTTAATTTGTCCCTTCATATGAGATTGTAAGAAAGCATCATGGGACTCCATTACCTGTCTTTCAAACTCTAGCAATACTATTTTATCTATAGGATATTTAAGTAGCATGTAAGGGTTTTCTGAGAATCCTTTAACTCTAATATAGGTGAATTTTGGGAATTGGATATACCAACAGCCATGACTACCAATAGCTTCTTGTGCAAACATGGATATTATATTGGCTTTATCTCCTTCCATAGTTTGGATTATTTTCATTTAAAAAGCATCATTAACCCTTCAATAATGCTTCAAGTATTCATTAGCAGTCATTTGGGGATAATGATGATAGACCAACCTCTATCCTACATTCCTACCCAATGTCCCTATCCTATTCAACCCTTGAATATTAACCTTTACTATGTAGGAATGTATTATGTATGAAGAAATAAAAAATAACCTTTGTGACTAAAATATTTGGATATGTTCACACAATTTATCACTAATATCCTTAGCACAATGGATTTTATCTAGGCCATCCTTTACATGTCTAATGATTTTATACATCCATGGTTCAAACATGTTGGCATCCTTATTGCCCACTAATTTGCTCAACAATGTGATTGTGTCTTGCATATCAGGGATAAAATTAGACCTCAATATGATTTTATTGAACACTTGAAATACTAAGAGGGGGGTGAATCATTATTCTATTTAACCAATTATACATAATCCAACCAATAATCAAAACATATCTAACTGCAACAATGAATGAAAACATGAAAGAGATCACAACACCACATAACACATTAACACCGTGATTTTTTTGTGGAAAACCCAAAAAGGGAAAAACCATTGTGAGGATTAGCTCACAATATGTTATAATTGATTATAAGATATTATAGAGCTCACTTCAAGGATGCACTATCCTTATAAGGCTCACAACCATAAATAGATACAAGAAAAAAGTGGCTACACAACCAAAGTGTGAACTGATGTAAGATGCACCTTCCTTGTGCTAAATTCAGTTCCAATGAAGCTTTGAATACAAAATACTACTATGCTCAACAGTCATTCAACATACACAAAAATTCTACCCTTATTCTGATCTCACACATATAAATTTGCAAGTTCACATAATATCATATTTCGAACACATCACATTACACTTCCTCATTCCATCATGCAACTCAAAATTGTTCCACATATATACCCTATTACATCTACATACATCAATTAGGTTGCCCTAATTAGATGCAACTCTATTTTAATTCAAAACACTTTGTTGGCTTCATACTTGAAAACAAAACTTCTTCACACTCAAAAAAAATGTGTAAAAATACAATTTAGGTCAGCATGGATCTAAAATAGAACCCCTTAATATTCACAATACACATTAATCTTCATAGCACAATTTCAAGTATTAGGTCGGTCAGGGATTAGATCTAATCATAAAATAATCCAATCTAGCCAACATAAATCATCCATATGATCATATAAGAATGTGCCATCTGGAATATATGTAGTACTAACCCCTGTAAACCATCTCGCAAAATTGTAGAGTTTGAATCCAAATAGCGGAGGAATGTGGACCAGATAACTCATATCATCTTGCACTGTATAAGCCAGAATATTGTTTGTCGAACTTTTGTCATTTGTAACTTTCAGTTTGATCAACCAAAATCACTGAAATCTTGAACATAGATGTATTTAGCAGTCCTAAACAGCATATTGTAACTACATAAGCCAATCTTATAACATGAGCAAATCCAGACCAAATTACCAGATGAAGGTGTCACCAAAACCTGTTTATCTAATCAGAAAAAAATTGTCAACAAATAATGTTGGCATCAATGAAAACACATCAAAGGGTTCCTTATTCATTCTTTTGATATATTTTGGGCATCCTTGATATGGTTGACTTATCCTTTTCTCTGAACTAGGTTTCTAGAATGACCCTCTTGTTTTGTTCTTCCATGTTGGCATCTGCCCTTGTAGATTCTCTTATCTCCATTGTACTCATAGGGTTAAAAATTAGGATCCTAAATGTTTGTGTGATCCCTTTTGGGGTCAAATATGCATATACCCTACCTTGTTTCAAAACTACCCTCCTCTCTGCATTGTGCCACTACGTGTATTCTAGAACCAACTCTAAGGAATCCATTACTTGAGGAAACCTTGAATCCATGTGTAATCCACTTGCCACTATATTATTCACATGTTGACTAGTGTTGGGTTGTCGAATCCTTTCCATTAACTCATTTTCATTGAAATTACCCAAATGGGTATCCATCACCAACCTGTATGTGGGTATTTCTTGAGATAGAGGAAAATCGAATTCATCTTTAGCTCCCCTCTTTTGTGTACCTATTTTTTATTCTAAGTCTTTCATGATTAGTGTATATAATTCATGTACTTAATTAGGGTAATCTCTGTGAATTTTAACCCTTTTGTGAACTAGTTTTATCAATATTACATTACTAGTAGTTATACACTCTTCAAGCTTGAATCAATTTTATCAAGATGCATACAAACTTACTTGAAAATAATCAAAAAAAAAAGTATGATTTTCACAAATACCAGGCACATGCAAAATGTTCTTCAAAACTTGGTTGAAAAGAAATACCCAGTTCTATTAAGGGTGACCTTGAGCTATGGTGGAATCAATAGCCAATAATTATTTCTTCTCAAACTTTGATATTTTACCTACTTTTCCTTCTCAAATGGCATCTTGAGCCTCGATAACACTTACAGGTGTCTTCTCTAGCATGTTATGGTGTTCTACAAAAGTAAGTAGTACGTTTCTCTTTGGTGACAACTCGATGTTTTCACCACATTCCTTAATACCATCTAATCATTATGTATTAATTTCATTGGTAGAGTATGATAGTGGTATTTTAGGATTTAGTGATGAAGTTTTTGATTTGCACACTTTAATTTAATTCAAAAAACCTACGTGAGTGCAGTCATGGAGTATTTTTGAGTTTTGACCCACTTCAGGAATTGACAACCTATCAAGAATTTGAATTGGGCATGGAAGTGTCATCCTCATGACTTGGATGCATTTCACTTTAGTATTTCTGATAACTTTGTTTTAGACACAATATTGAGTTTTCCTTACTCTATTTTTTTGGTTGTCGAGTAAACTCCTGCTATTGGTAAGACATTCAGGTCCGAACTTAAGAAAGGCCTGACATGATGTAAATGTACTATGATGAAATAATTCCAATTTTTGACTTTTAGGAAAATCCCACTCTCAATTTTAACAACTCATATATTAATGAATATGGGGTAGAAAAGAATCATATCAGGTGAAGCTATTTATCGTGGAAGTTGTTATTTCTACCAAACTTACTTTCTATCTTCATTTAGGAAACTTGGTACGAAAAAATTTGAAAACGTGATTCCCACAAGATCAAAATATTTTT
The DNA here is from genome assembly GCA_007258455.2 of Sequoia sempervirens. Classification (NCBI taxonomy): domain Eukaryota; kingdom Viridiplantae; phylum Streptophyta; class Pinopsida; order Cupressales; family Cupressaceae; genus Sequoia; species Sequoia sempervirens. The sequence continues at coordinate 37,060 of VDFB02320850.1, forward strand.
GATGATACATTATATTGCACTAAAACATATATTTTAAGTGTTTTAACTTGTTAAAACCAACATTTTACCTAAAAAAAAAAAATTGATCAGAACACTTATTTTCACCATTTCCTCCCAACCAAATGAAATCAGGAGAAAAAAAGGCTCTACATTTTGCAAGAGGAAAAATGTGGCATGTTGTGAGACTACACAACAACTAGAAACCAAAAAAACCAATCAATACAATAGAATATGAATTCTAGAAATGACAACATCATTCTAAAACTCTATAACCTTCATAATTATTGATTGTCAACTTGTCATTTCAAAATCACTTCCACTTTAATCTACATAGCGAAATATGATTTTATTTGGCTTAATTATGTACTTGTGATTCATCCTTTTTTATAGAAAATTCAAGTCCTAGCGAATACTTGCATTGAACTACATAGGTTGGTTTAACCTTTTAAGCCAACCTTGATATTGCCTTGCTGCCAGTTAAGCATCCATAGCCTCTGTAAGGTTATCTCTATAATTCCCTCCAAACATTGCTCTACTATCGGCCAGACGTCCATAGCCCTGGTAGAGATATTTGTGTCACCTAAAGAGTTGATTGAAGCCTACTATTAGGTTGGGAATTGTAGTGGTAGCAATGAAAACCTTTAGATTTTTCACTCAATGCAAGCAACAACTATTCCCTAAATTTCCTTAAAGTTCTTTAAATTGTAGTATTGATATCCCAATGATAGTCTGATAATTTATGTTGATTAAAGTGGATGGATTCCAAAAATCATCTAATCATCCATAATTAAAACGTTGCATCTTTTTAGAACCTTATTGACATTTCAAGAATTTGTGCTCTTTTACTTAGAGAGTGCTTCATGGTTTATAATCATTTAGTTCATATCAAAACACTAGAAAGCCCAACAAAAAAAGGAAAACCAAACCAATCCAAAACCAAAAGAAGACTTATTTACATAATTACAATAAAGAAAATAGACTGAGACTAGGCTTGAAAATAATTTTTCAAGAATTGTCCATGACAGGAAATGAAACATCTTCCCTAGTTAGTGATTTTAGCCTATATGTGATGTCTCCTAAGATCTTTGATATATGGTATGGTCTTGTCCATAATATCCTTTTCGTTCATGGGGTTTATCCCAACATAGAACTAAATCTAATATCTTGAACAATTTTATTTTAGCTCTCTTGTCAAACCAACGTTTTTCAATTGATTGATGCTTGGTGAAATGATCTAATCGCTTTTGTTCATTTTTCTTATAAATACATGAACTGCAATAGTCAAGCTTACATCTTATCATCTAATCCTATGTATTCCTAAGAAAACTACCAAGTGGGAATTTTCAATTTTATTGGCAATATGGGAAGTACCAAGTGGTAAGGGGAATTTCCTAATGCGGACTTGACCCTGGTTCTATCAACCCATAGGGTAAATTTCAATAGGGAATTCCATTCCATAGGGTTCTTTTTAATTAACTTCTTAATTATGTCCAATAGGGTTTTGTTTGTTGAATCAGCTAACCCATCCCCTATAGATAATAGTTTGATGAGAATTTCAATGTTATACATACTCAAAGGTCCAATTCGAAAACTTCAAAGAAGAGAAAGCAGGGCAATTGTCACATACCGGTGAGTATGGTGTTCCAAACCTAGTAATAATATTTTCTTCTAAGAACTTGGTTACTATTTTAGTAGTACACTATTTTCTATAGAATGCCTCAATCCACCTGGTATAGTAATCAATAATAATCAAAACATACCTATGTTCTGCTGATGATGGTGGACTGATCATTCCAATGAATTCTGAACTCCATTGTGCAAACAAACATTTTCATCACAGGTTGTAATGGATGAGTATTTAATCTTCCCTTGTCTGCAACACTCTAGCATGTTTAACAGTGTTTCACCTGTTCAAATGTATCTTTGAAGATGGTTGGCCAGTAGTATCTTTCTCTTAAGATCAAGTGAGTGGTATCCAATGGGGCTCCATGAATTGTTCCAAATCTATCATGAAGTTCTCACAACACACTGTCTGCTTTTGTTCAATTCAAGTATCTCAAATATATCCCTTTATGATTCCTTTTAAAGAGGATTCCTCCTTTAATCATATAATTATGAGCTTTAATCATAAGATATCTCCTCTACTATATTATCATATTGTCTAGACAATTTTTAGTAATCAAGTAGTGCTTGATGTCTGCATACCATTCGTCTTGTGGCTCTATATCCACTATATATTGTTGACTTGTGATTTATGAATCTACCTCAGTAATAGACCTGACCAATGCTTGTCCTCAATCCAATTTCATTGGTATGATTTCTATGTCAAATTCTTGTAGAATAGCAACCCATTTAGCTCTCTTTTCCCCCAGCTTGCTTTGCATTAAAAATCTTTTTACTATAGCATGTGGCACAATATCTTTGATTTGACTTTGGAGGATATAGTGCCTAAATTTTCTCACTACTTTCACCAATGTGAAAGCTTGTTTCTCTACATCCATATATCTTAATTCAACATCCTGAAAAGGAGAACTCATGAATGTGATGGATCTTTCTTCTTTGATTTCTTCTCTTTGTGTCAACACAGTAGCACATGCATGATTAGAAGCAAAGGAATAAATGAGGTACGGTTTAGTGTAATCCAGACTTATTAGTACCAGTGCTTTGAAAATTTCTCCCTTGTTCAAAGGTAGCCTTGGCCTCAGTAGTCCATTCATTTTTCACATCTTTCTTTAACATGGTGTTTAATGGTTGATCTATTTCGCTAAATCCTATATTAAACTTTCAAATAAAGTTAATCTTACCAAACTAGGATTTTTATTTATTTTTACTTCCTTGCAATTGTAACTTCATTAATGCACTCACTCTATCTATGTTACTAGAAATGGATCTTTCAAATATGATGTGTCCCAATAGCTTATAGGTGTTGTGTCCCCAAATATGCATTTCTTAGGATTCAGTTATATGCCATAAATTTCATATTTTTGTAATACCTTTCTAAGATCATTTATATGATCTCCCTTGATTTTGGAGAAAACAAAGAGTTTTTCCATATAAATGATTATACATTTACTGATTAAGTACTTGAAATCAAAATCCATTACTCTTTGTAAGGTGGCTTTAGTATTTAACAAACCAAAAGGCATTCACTTGTAGGCATATGTTCCCCATTTTATAGTGAACGTAGTTTTCATTCTTTCTTCCTTTTTGACCATTACCTAATTATAACAAGAAAAACCATCCAAGAAAGACATCATTTGTGGTCCATTAACAATTTGCAAAACTTCATCTAGGGGCAGTAAAGGATAATTATATTTTTTTGAGGCTTTATTAAGGTTACAAAAATCAATGCATAAATATAAATCTCCATTCTTTTTCCTAACAGGTACTAAGTTTGCAACCCATTATTGGGAAATTGATTCTATCAAATAAAATTTTTAATAGTTATTTTTGAATTAGGGGTTCGATTAGTGCATTCACTAATCTTTGTTTCAAACAAAAGGGTTTAACATCCATTTTAAAGGAATTGCGTGAGTGATGACAAAGGTATCATAAGTTTTTAGATCCTCATAAGTCCAAGCTATAACCTTGAAATAATATTTGAGAGCTTGGGCTATGCTTTTATGCTCTTCGTCAGTGCACACTTTACCAATGAATACATTATTTGGATCATTTTTACTGCTCATGTTGTATGGCTAAAAAAATCCTCCATTTATTTTAGTTAAATCCTTTTTCCTAGTTATTTGATCTAAATCAAATAAATGTTATAATTCAATCATTCCTTTAGGAATGGTGTTGTCTTTTAGATTGATTGTTTCATCATCCTAAACCTCACAATTAGGTCTTTCCTCTTCCTCAATTATTTGAGCTTCAAATGTGCTTGAATCAGTAATAAAACCTAAAATATGACGATTATCTTCAAATACCTATAAATTGGTAACATTGTTAGGCATTGAAGGAAATTGTGCTAATTCAACGGTGATTCTTTTGAGATCATACGTGTCCAAAGGTTCTAATGTACTAGTAGTAGTGGCTAAGTCATCTGATTTATAGTTAAATCCTCAAGGAATATGTGTAATATTGAAATTATCAAAAATTTCAATTAAGTCCCAGACATGATGTTTGTATCTCGATAAACGTTTATAGTGACAAACATATTGCTTCCTAACTTGTTTGGCAACTAGCTTAGAATCTCTAAACACTTTGATTATTTTAGCCTTCTTCTTAATGGCAAGTAGTAAGCCATGAGTAAGATCTTCATATTTAGCTACATTATTAGTGCATTGAAATTGTAATCTATATGCAATCAGATATGATTTTCCTTGTGGTCTTACTAACCCCACTCCTACTCCAAATCTTTGTTCAGATTTAGAACCATCAAACCTAAGGGTCCATGCTTCATTATCTATACTTTTAAAATTAAGGTCTTTGGAAGTCAATAGCCTAGTTTCCTTCTTCAAGTTTCATGGCATTTTGACATATTATTTATTCATTTTAACTCTTCCATAATGATTAGCGTGAAGGTTACCTTTGTGTTTATCGTTTGAAATTTCTAAGGATTTATCATTATCAACTTCTGATTTTAGCTTAGTATTGATGGAGTTTTTAGGATGATATTGATCCTCAATTCTCTTCATAATTTCCAAACACATTGCACAATTGGTTTTAAAATGTGATGAATTGTGTAATCTACACCACTTTTGCAACAATGAATTTGTTAAGGGAATATTTTATGTTTGGTATTTATGAGCTTCTTTAGCCATGACTTTTTGAAACTTGTATAATAAATTCTCTTCTCCCTCAAAATATTTGTAATCATATTCGATTAAAACATTAGTTCCTAGCACAAAGTGATCTTGGATATTTAAATTGCACATGAAAATTTCTTCTATGTTGACTTCCTTAGTCTTGAGGCTATAAACACTTGGTTTAACATCAATGTAAAGTATTTCATTGTTCTAATTATACTCTATAATCATGTGCTTCATGTATGGTTCCCTTTCTATCCTAATATGGTTTAGGATTCCTCTCTAGGGAAACCACATATGTGAGAAATCTGTAGCCATATATGCATTTAGAGTTTTTGACTAATCTTTGCTCAATAACATTCTATAATTGTTGGAAATTTCCACTACCTTTATATCAATGAAATGTTGAACCCTGGGGTTTGATGCTAGCTACATATGAATGGGTGAGTTCACCTACCACATTTACTTTAGTTTTATCCAGCTATGTGACCTTTTTAGAGGAACGGGCTCAGGTTAACCCTAAAGTTTGACATATTGAGAGATGCATCACGTTTGTAGAAGCTCCATAATCTACCAAGAAATTATGTAAATTGTTTTAGAATATCCTCAATGTTAGTATAGAATTTTTTGACTTTGTTTTTATTTATATAAGGTTGCATGAGCATCTGCAAAAGAAGTATTATTTTTTTCTTTTCCCTTTAAAGGAACATCTTTTTCGTACCCTTCTTTACTTGATAGACCTTCTTTAGGAATTTCTTCCATCGTACTCAAGAATGCTTTCTTGATCATTGGTGTTTTGAGAAACTCAAATAAGGACAGGTTGTTCTTTAGCCTTTTTATTTCCTCAGTCAAATAGTTCATCAAATTATTTTATTTAGATGGCTTTGCTTTACCATATCGAGGTGGATTTAATAAATGGTAAGCTTGTGGTACTACTTTTGGTGCATCAAGGTTATTAATGGACTTACCCTCTAGAGGTTTATTCAAGTTATTTGATGGCAGTGACATGGTCAGTGGTCCCTTAGGTTTGTTTTTGCTAGTGGCATTACTCCTCAAATTATAATTATGTCCCTTTTGGTACTGTTAAAAGGCCCGAACCTCGTCAATCTCACCCTTGGGCATGTTTTCATCTTGATAAGGGAAGGTGTATGTCTCTAACATCATAGCCAAATTATCTTCACAACAGTAAGTGTTACTATTGAAAGCATCTCATGACTCTAAGCATGTATAGTTGTCTAGTACCAATGTGAAATCATATCTTGCTAGAACTATTTCATTACCTTGTGGTGTATTAGACTCAAATAGCTCATTATTATATGAAATGGCTAATAAAATATTGGATGTAGTCTTAAACTATGGATAGTATACTTCTACATGAGCACTAGTGCTGTGGATTTTGCACCAATTATTTAATGCAATTTCAGCTATATTAATTGTTGAAGTTGGCTTATTATCTAAAGAATTTGTGTTGTATAAAGGTGATGGTATACCTCCATTATTTTTTCATGTACATTCTAGAGTTTGGGTGGTCTAGAAGCATTAAATGTTCAATTTTGTTGATTTTGATTATTGCTCTATACATAAAAGTTTTGATTCCTAAACTGAGTAACCTCAATTGTCATCATTTTCATTTGAGTAGTTATTTCCTTGATTTATTCCTTATTTTATTACATTGTAGAAGGTTGATTGTCCTATGCTTGAGTGAAGAAAGAGTTAGCGTTGGGGTACACTTATGTAATGGTTGGTCCGGGATATGTTATCAATGATTGATTATTTCCCTGGTGTGGAAAATTATTCTATGTATACATCCCATTTTGAGATACTAAAGGAAAAGTATTAAATATTGGATTGTTATTGTGAGGAATTTCATTCATCCTTTGCATTTGGTTATTATTCATTGTGTGTCCCATGCCTAAAGTTAATCCCTATCCAGTTTCTTCATATCATGGTTAACACTCATAGCTTTTTTATATACTTCAGTTAGAGTTGCAGGAAAGAGTATTTTCCTTTTCACAAACATTATAGTTAAAGGATCCAAATTGGAATAATAAACTACTTCGATAGCCAAGTCATCTACAAGATAGGGATATTGCAGTCTAGAATATGCATTTTGAAACCTAGCATTGAAATGTGTTATGAGTTCGCCTTTTAATCACTTGATTTGATCAAATTGATGATAAAGTATGGTTGGATCTACGAGTGACCAAATCTAGCTAGAAAATGGTCTTCCATGTTTTTCCATGATCAGATAGAATTTTGAGGTAAATTGATATACCATTGGTAAACTTCATCAACTAAGGTATATGGAAATAACCTACAAATGACATCTTCATTCTTAATTCTGGTGCTAAAGTATCCTTGAATATGCTTAAGTGATCTTTAGCATCTTTATGAAAATAAACATTCAAACACGGTTTCTTAGGATTTTTCAAAAGGTCATGATATATTGCAAATTGAATTAGACATTCTACGTTAAATAAAGCCATAACTACATGAGGTTGTGCGACTAGTATTTGGTTTCTAGGAGCAACGCCTACAAATTTTGATCTTTGTCTCCTACCTATTCCACAATTATTTAACTCTATGAGTTCTACCAAGGGATCACTAGACCTAGACCTTGTAACTCTCTAGTACTCCAACTTGATAAAGTTAAAATGAACCCTCCTTCTGGCACCAATTTTTTTGATGTGGTTGTTATGCAAACACCACATGCAGATAAATCCTTACTACTTTGAACAAGAGTACCTATATTTCTTGAAAGAATCACTAGGATTTCTTAGTTAGAGGTAATCTTAACTATCCCAAGGCTTGGGAGTTAGGAATGTTAGGTCTTGACGCACTAGGTTCGCTTAGGGTTTGTTTTGCAATTATTATTAAACATAAGGGGTTTGTTGGTTTAAATATTTTAACTTTCAAACATTCAAGTAATGTGAAGATTTAGAAAATATGACGTGTATTAATTTGCACTTTCAATATTACAAGTCATTCAGAAAGAAAGCTACTAAAAGATCAGATTTAAGAGGAAAAAAGGGCATGAAAAACTAATTGTTGCTAGCTATTATCCACACATTCATAGAGAAATAAATAAACCAAAGCATAAACTATTTTGTATTTCACCAAATTTCTTCACAACTACATACAAAATAATGCAATTTTTTTAAAGAAAATAACTTTTTGCCACCAAAATAGTATGAAAATACACCCAAATCTAGTGTAGAAAATTGACTCTTTCAGTAGGAGTAAACAACATACAGTTATGCAAGATTTATGATTTGGAAATAAACTTCAAATTGCTTATATTTTAGAAAAATCTACTATAAATACAAGTTTTTACACTGGAATTGAATAAAAAACTTGACTTAAACATAAAATTGGTGATGTTCAAACCTTAGCCTCATTGTTTCAACAATTTTTTATCTCCAAATAGAATAACACTTCCTTTTATAAAATTGTAAAGGGATGGCATCTTATAGGTTACACATAATTTTGAATAGTTTGGCAGCCTTTTAATCAGTACTATAAAAATTGATTATGCATGTAATGTTTATTATAATATTAATATAAATGGTTAGGCCTTGGCCTTTTGCTTAAAAAAAAATGTTTCCTTTTATAAAACACTAGGTAGTAGTTGATCAAAACAGAGCAAATGGCTAAGAGAAAATAATCCAATCAACAAACATGTGGCACAAGGGAATTGGTGGCATTCAAGAGATATTTGTCTCGGTCCTTGAAGATAAAGTCAAAATCTATAATTTGACTTCTTTTGCTATAGTTCAAATGACTGAAAATCATGGGTAAATTCCTACCAGGTTTCTCCAATCTTCAAAGCGTGGGAAAAATTTGTTGACACTTCCCTTCAGAATTCTCGATATCAATGATGAATCCCGTTGTCAGGAAAAATGTCTGTTGGGAGAAGTCAAGAAAAACTTAAAATTCTGTCAACTGATCAAAAACCCAAGTCTTCCATTTCCCTAGTTACTCGCTATTCGTTGTCGAATACTTCCTCCACAAACTTATCTCCTCCCTTTCTGAGCTTATATTCTCTAAAAGTTGTTAACACTTGATTTATGTCCTCCCTTGGGACATTTTGCATCATCTTCCAACTAAAATTTTTCTATGCATACTCTTTTGTCACAACCTTTATACCTTCATTTCTCTGCACTACATCAACCTCATATCTTACCATGTGATTTTGATACCTAATCATTTCATCTATGACTTCCCAATCAAATGAATGAATGGGTACATTAACCACTTTCTCAAGACAACCTCTAGATGATTTTACCTCAACATCATCTTGTCCCATGTTATCTTGATCACATATATGTTGTGCAAGCATTTCCACGAGGTCCAATTCTTTGTCTACCATCTTGTCACCTTTCAATGCTATCTCTTCTAACTCTTTATGCATTGCAATAGTGAATCTTTCTCCCAAACCAATTGTAATCTCCAAGTCTTTAAATTTTGAACATCCTACTTTGTTACCACCTTTTCCTCTAGCAATAACTATGTGTCTATCTTTTGAATAGCTTCTAGTCATCGTAGCTCTATATCATTTTTCTCTATGCAATATTTACATTCATCTATTTTTCTTTTAGACATTCTTAGACACTGAGATACTTCTTTGCATTTTCCTACAACTTCCCCTAGAATTTCTTCACCTTGTTGCATCAACCCACCTATCTAGTCATCAAACACACTCATTTTGTGTTTCAAGGATTTGATTGCATCCATTTGTTCTTTAGAAATCAACACTAGATTAGGTAGCAACTTTGTTAGTGACTGACTTGGATGAGCTACAACTCTAATGAAGTTCTGCATTTGATATATACATTCCTTCAAATCCATTTTCTTTTGTTTATCTCTCCTCATACAAGCAAAAATTGATTCTAAGTTCATCCTCATTTCTTCTAATTGTTTCTTCTATGATGAGTGCCCTAGGTTAATTGTTGATATTTGATAGTCTCAAGCAGTAATCTCATGTTTATCCTTTTGTTTGATGGGAGTGGTTACCTAGAGAACTTTCCCACCATCTTATTTTTTCCTAATTATGTCTAACTCTTTCCCTAGCCTTAGGCCTTGGTGTTTGCATATCTTACATTATGCTTTTGAAATCTAAAGGCACTAGTTGTACCTGCAATGGTGGAGCTAATTGTTGTGCCAACCAATCATGCATGTCTTCATTTGGCCTTACCTCTTCCTATCTCTATTCTTTCCAAACTTGTTTCTCAAGACTCCTTTCTTTTGATACACGACCTCTATCTCCATCAACCTTAGAGACTTTTACCACATCAGTATCTTCCTATTGTAGGGAATCCTTGTTTGTTTTCACTTCTCTTCTTTGACCTTGTTCTTCCTCTCAGAATCTCATCTCTTCTTCCTCCCCACTTTCCTTTTCAAAATAACTCTCATGTGAGTGGTCCATGTTTCTCTGGGATATCAAATTTTCCAGTACCTTGATGCTCTTCATTTGTGACTTTGGCAGGTTCAACAGCTTGACCTTTATCTAAGCTTCCTCCTTGATTAGGTTCATGTGATTGATTTGGAGAAGTCTTATTACCAATTTATATTTTTGAGTTTTGTCCTCAATTATCTCAATATTAAATGCATCTACATGCATTTCTTCGTCCTCTTCTTCTAGGGAAATGGGCACCTAAGGTGTTGTACTTGGCTATTCTTTCTGAAGTTGGGAATCTACTTCCATCACTTATCCTTTTGAATGTTCCAACTCCTGGATGGGTTTATTTACTGTAATTTCCAGACCTTCAACAATATCCTAGTGTAACTCTTTCTCATATTTCTTTTCAAAAGCTAACATGGGAACTTTGGTGTTGTCTCTGACTATTGTTTTCATTTCATTTGTTTTACTCCATTTCTTTCATGGTGAGGTCCATGGTTATATCAAGTTCTTCTTCTTGAAGTGAATATGTCTCTCCCATGGTCTATCTCATCATAGAAGTCCCTATTGAGGGAGGAGAAGCAAACATTGCAACCACCTGATGAGACATTGATCCTCTTAATTGGGTGTATACCTATTGTTTTTCAACTATTTCCTCTTAGGTGAGATATTTATCCCTACATAATGCAAATGATGATGATGCCACTATTGGTGCTCTCAATAGATTCATTGGGATTCCCATAGCATCCTTGTTTGGTTCCTCTTGTTGTGAGGCCACTGAAACTCCCTAACTTGGGGTTTCAACAATTATTTCCTTCCTTTCTTCAAGATCCTTAGCCTCCAAAATATTTATTTTCTTTCCCAAGCAGTCATCATATCCCAAATCATTAATTACATTTTTATTTCTCTGTCTCCTAGGGGATATGTGATCACCACTCCATTGGCCTTTAGCATATGGACATATTTTTCTATCCAAATATGATTGAACTCAATCACTAATCTAGAGATTTCCTTTAATGTTGTAATTTTAGGCTCTTTCCAATCAAGTTTTGGAATATGGTCATTAAAAATCCTATTTGATTTATATACGGGGTTCATGACTTCGCCATTATCCTCAATTATTTGCAATGGGACATCATGTGTTCCCATAGTCATCATTTGGTTTAGTGTCTACCTTTGATATGACTGCTTCTTAGCTTCACATTCATCTAGGCAATCATTCTAGTAATCTTGTAGGTGAGGTAAATGAGCATACCTTTTTTTGATGTGTCTGGTGAGCCTCTCAGATGGATCATATTTAGCTTGGCTCAATTTGAATTATTCTAATCCAAATGAAAATAATTCATTCTCTGTGAGCCTGACACTTTTAGATGAACTGCACTTATAATTTCCTATAATAAGAGGAAATTTAATTTGTCCCTTCTTATGAGCTTGTAAGAAAGCATCATGGGACTCCATTACCTGTCTTGTAAAATCTACCAATTCTATTTTATCTGCAAGATACTTAGGAAACATTAAGTACTAAAAGTTGCCTGAGAATCCTTCAACTCTAATATAGGCGAGTTTTGGGAATTGGATATACCAACACCCATGACTGCCAATGGATTCTTGTACAAACAAGGATATTCTTTTGGTTTTGTCTCCTTCCATAGTTCAGATTATTTTCATTGAAAAAGATTCATTAAACCTTTGATAATTCTTTAAGTATTCATTAGCAGTCATTTGGGGATAATGATGACAGACCAGCCTCTATCTTGCATTCCTACCCAAGGTCCCTATCCTATTCAAGCCTTGAATATTATCCTTTACTACACTTGAATATATTATGTATGAAGACATAAAAAATAACCCTAGTGACTAAAATATTTGGATATGTTCACACAATTTATCACTAATAACCTTAGCCTAATGGATTTTAGCTAGGCCATCCTTTACATGTCTAACGATTTCATACATCCATAGTTCAAACCTACTAGCATCTTTATTGCCCATTAATCTGCTCAGTAATGTGATTATTTCGTAGATATCAAGGATAAAATTAGACCTCAATATGGTTTTAGGCATCCTTGATACATGGGTTTTTTCTTACCCTATTCTTTGAACTAGGTTACCAACATGACCCTCTTGTTTTGTTCTTCCATGTTGGCATATTCCCTTGCAGATGGTCCTATCTCCATTGTACTCATAGGGATAAGATCCCAAATGTTTGTGTGATCCCTTTTGGGGTCAGATCTACATATACCCTACCTTGTTTCAAAACTACCCTCCTGTCTACATTGTGCCACTATGTGCATTCTAGAACTAGCTCTAATGAATCCATTACCTGAGGGAACCTTGCAACCATGTGTAATCCACTTACCACTATATTATTCACATGTTGGCTAGTGTTGGGTTGTCAAATCCTTTCCATGAATTCATTTTCATTGAAATTACCCAAATGGGTATCCATCACCAACCTGTATGTGGGTATTTCTTGAGATAGAGGAAAATTGAATTCATCTTTAGCTCCCCTCTTTTGTGTACCTATTGTTTCTTCTAAGTCTTGCATGATTAGTGTATACAATTCATGTACTTAATTAGGGTAATCTCTATGAATTTTAACCCTTTTGTGTTATTTTTATCAATATTACATTACCAGTAGTTATACACTCTTCAAGTTTGAATCAATTTTATCAAGATGCATACAAACTTACTTGAAAAGAATAAGAAAAAATAAGTATGATTTTCACAAATACCAAGCACATGTAAAGTTTTCTTCAAAACTTGGTTGAAAAGAAATACCTAGTTTTGTTAAGGGTGACCTTGAGCTATGGTGGAATCAATAGCCAACAGTTATTTCTTCTCAAACTTTGATATTTTACCTAGTTCGCCTTCTCAAAGGGCATCTTGAGCCTTGATAACACTTATAGGTGTCTTCTCCAGCATGTTATGGTATTCTATAGAAGTAAGTAGTACACTTCTCTTTGGTGACAACTCAATGTTTTCACTGCCTTCCTTAATACCATCTAATCATTATGCATTAATTTCACTGGTAGAGTACGATAGTGGCAGTTTAGGCTTTAATGACAAAGTTTTTGATATGCATGCTTTAATTAAATTAAAAAAAACTACGTGAGTGTGGTCATGACATATTTTCGGGTTTTGACTTGCTTCGGGAATCGATGACCCGTCGAGACTTTGAACTAGGCATGGAAGAGTCATCCTCATGAATTGGATGTGTTTCACTTTAAGATTTATGATAACTTTGTTTTAGACATAATTTTGAGTTTTTCTTTCTCTAAATTTCCAATTTTTGGGTAAACTCTTGATATTGGTAAGGAATTCAGGTTTGGACTTAAGAAAGGCCTAACATAGTGTAAATGTACTAAGATAAAATACTTTTGATTTTTTACTTTTAGAAAAATCCCACTCTCGAATTTTTTACAACTCATGTATTAATGAATATAGGGTAGAAAAGACTTGTACCAGGTGAATCTATTTATCGGAGAAAGTTGTTACTCCTACCAAACTTACTTTCTATCTTCATTTAGGAAACTCGGTGTGTGAAAACCCAAAAACTCGATTCCCGCAAGTTGAAAACATTTTTGACGAAACATTTTATTACACTAAAACCCAGAATTTAAGTGTTTTAACTTGGGAAAACCACCATTTTACCTAAAACTAGGCATTTGATCAGAATAACACCTATTTTTACCATTTCCTCCAAACCAAATGAAAGCAATAGAAAAGAAAAAAAGGGGTTCACTTTTTATGAGACAAAATGGGGCATGTTGTGAGACTACACAACATGAGGTTTGAGGAGTATCCAAGAAAGATAATGGCGACTTATAAAATAATACAAAATTACTCATTCAAGAAAATCATTCAATTAATGGGTAAAATCTCTAAGATAAATATCAAGATATAATATATTCTCTGTATACTCGAAAGAATCTCAGATGGATTTCTTGATTTCCCAAGGGTTTATGCCAAATTCAAAGGTGAGTTCCAAGCCTTTATTTTATATATACTCCTAAAGAAAATGAATGTGATGAACTCTCAATAGGGTACTGTAGTATTTAGAGAGTGACTTAGGACCTAGGTGATCTCAATGAATCCAAGTCTTTGGCTAGAACCTATACCTATCCAATATGGATAGATGCCTAACTTGTAATATGGTTGGATTATTGTCTTCAATTGGATGAAAAATTATCATGTAAAGATAGAAATACCTAAGTATACAAATGAATAAACAATTAATGACATGATTGAAATAATAATAAAAATAAATTAGTTGTACTTCTGGGCATAAAAGTTAGGTTATTACGTATAGGTGGTGGTTCCCATCTAGAGCAATGCCATCTATATGGTCATGTGTTAGTATCTACTCCATTTGTAAGTGTCCTATATGACCACATTACGTCTCATATGTCCTTAATGACATCTTCAAGTATTCATTACCACTCATTCGAGGATAATGATTATAGACTAGCCTCTATCCTACATTTTTTCCCAAGGTCCCTATCCTATTCATCCCTTGAATACCAACCTTTATTGTGCATGAATATATTATGTACAAAGACATAAAAAATAACCTTAGTGACTAAAATATTTGGATATGTTCACATAATTTATCACTGATAACCTTAGCCCAATGGATTTTAGCTAGGCCATCCTTTATATGTCTAATGGTTTCATACATCCATGGTTCAAACCTACTAGCATCTTTATTTCCCACTAATTTGCTCAGTAATGTGCTTATGTCTTAGATATTAGGGATAAAATTAGACCTCAATATGGTTTTAGGAATCCTCAATATGGGTTTTGGCGTATCCTTTTCTCTAAACTAGGTTGCCAGCATGACCCTCTTGTTTTGTTCTTCAATGTTGGAATATTCCCTTGCAGATGCTCCTATCTCCATTGTACTCATAGGGTTAAAAATTGGGATCCCAAATTTTTTCACGATCCCTTATAGGTTCAAATCTACATATACCCTACCTTCTTTCAAAACTAACCTCCTCTTTGCATTGCATCACTACATGCATTCCAAAACTAGCTTTGGGGCATCTATTTCCTAAGGGAACTATTGTCACATAAAATTGCACCATGCTAAACAAGAGTTTAGTGTTCTAATGACACAATGGAAACAACCTCAAGGTGTGGGACCTTACACAAATGAGGTTGAATCTCTAGAGAAAGCCGACTTTCTCTTCTAAACTAAGTGAAAATGTGTTGGTTTGACCCAACACATGAAACCTATTACTGCCCTAATCTAACAACTCACAAAGGAAAAGGGATAGAAGGAGAACATGAAAAATGAAAGGGAGGTGATGAACCGAGATAGAAATATATTTCTTCTTTGCTTAAGATTGCACAAAATATCAACAAATCAACTAAAACAAGCATTTAGACAAGAAGGTAAGAGATTTTTAATCAAACATGAAAGAAATAACTATGATAATAGTAAGATTTTATTGATATGAGGCATAAAAGCTAAAATTTACAATGGTAGAATGCAAGATACAATGTCTACAAAAGAAAACTGTGAGAGGAGCCCAAAAGAGGAACCCTACAAAAATATACAGGTGTTGCCTTTATAGTTCAGGCATAACTAAGATGAACATTAACCAAACCCTAACCTAGTTAGGGGTTAGTAATCTAATCAAAGAAACGAGATCTATCCATAAAAATATGCCTAGAACAAGCATGGCTGCCATACCTATTGTGAAAGCATGCAAAGAAAGAGCACGGAGGACAAGGTTTGCATGCATCCACTACTTGTGAAGATTTTTTTGGAAAATCCATCAAAAATCCTCCATGAAATGTGATTTAGGTATGGAAATGGTTAGAAGGGACACCCATTAGCAATGAATGAGCATGGTACCTCCAAAATTTCCTCGAGAAGTCATGGAATGCATTAAAGGGTTATCCTCGAACCCTAAAAAAACATGCATGTTGGGAGGTAGTTGCACATTAATGGTGTCGTTGAACAAAACATGCCAATCCATGGATCATCGAGGCATTGGGCCCAAAAACCTTTGGATGCATAGGAATTAAATAATTCAAACCCAAAAATGTGTTTGTTAGATGTCGGTGATTGGGCGGTCAGGAGTTAGCTGTCGACCTTACCTCATGCTTGCTTACTTCAAAAACACACCCACTGGCATTGAGCAATCAGAGATCAGGTGTTGAGTTCTTAGAGGTTAGGCATTAGGCTTGCAACTTACCATGTACCAAAGGAAGAAGAGAGGAGGAAACCATGACTACCCAAAAGAACCCTCGTCGAGCATTGGGGATAAAAAATATTGGTTACCTCTTACCGAAGAAAGGGAAGAGGTAAAGAAGAAGGTTGAAGGCCGACATGCAAAAACCCAACACTTAGCTAAATTTAGAATCAAGGCATTAGTGGGAAGAAGAGATGGAAGGAGAAGGGCGAAAAAGAAAGCATGCAAGTGATAACATCAAACCTTCGTAAATTAGACATCAGACTGTCAAGCAACAATTGATGAAGGGACCGAAAGAAGATAAAGGGGAAGGATGATGGTCAACCCTTGAAGATCGATAGAAGAAAGGTGAAAAATGAAGAGAGAGATCGATAAGGGGTAATGGGTAAGGTCGAAGGATGATACCTGAAACACTTAGAAGAAAAGGGGGAAGGAAGGGAGTGATGGAGAAGGCATGAAGGAAGCGGGTAAGAGACAACCCAAAAACCCAAAAATTTGGGACAACCAATTTTAGGAACCTTCAAGGAGAAAACATGAAAGATAGTCCATGGGGATCTCTCAAATCGATTATCAATGATGGGTCATCTATGGGTGGCATGGAATGTCAACATGAACCCTATAGCCATGTGTAATCCACCTGCCACTATATTCTTCGGATGTTGGTTATCGTTGGGTTGTTGAATCCTTTCCATGAACTCATTTTCATTGAAGTTATCCAAATGGGTATCCTTCACACAAATTGTATGTGGGTATTGCTTGAGATAGAGGAATTCATATTAATCTTTGGCTCCCCTCTTTCACATACCCATTGTTTCTTTTGAGTCCTGCATGATTAGCATATATAATTTTTGTACTTAATTAGGGTAATCTCTATCAATTTTAACCCTTTCGTGTCAGTTTTATCAAGATTACATTACCAATAGTTATAAACTTTTCAAGCTTGAATCAATTTTATCAAGATGCATACAAATTTACTTGAAAAGAATAAGACAAAATACTGCTTTTCACAAATACTAGACACATATAGAGTGTTCTTCAAAACTTGGTCGAAAAGAAATACCCAGTTCTATTAAGGACGACCTTGAGCTATAGTGGAATCAATTGCAAATAGTTAAGTCCTCTTGAACTTTGATATTTACCTCCTTTGCCTTCTCAAATGGTGTTTCGGTCCTTGATAGCACTTTCAAGTGTCTTCTCCAACATGTTATGGAATTCTATGAAAGTAAGTAGTACATTTCTCTTTGGTGACAACTCGATGTTTTCACCACCTTACTTAATACCATCTAATCATTATGCATTAATTGTACTAGTAGACTACGATAGTGGTAGTTTAGGCTTTAATGATGATGTTTTCAAACTACACGCTTTAATTTAATTCAAAAAAACTGTGAGTGCAGTCATGGCATATTTTCAAGTTTTTGACTCGCTTCAAGAATTGATGGCCTACCAGGACTTTGAACTGGGCATGGAAGAATCATCCCCATGACTTGGATGCATTTCACTTTAAGATTTCTAATATCTTGTTTTTAGACATAATTTCAAGTTTTCCTTGCTCTAAATTTTTGAGTTGTCAGGGAAAATACCGCTATTGGTAAAGCATTCAGGTTTAGACTTGAGAAAGGCCTAAATGAGGTAAATGTACTAAGACAAAATACTTTCAATTTTTGACTTTTAGCAAAATCCCATTCTCGAGTTTTACAACTCGTCTATTAACAAATATGGGATGAAAAAGACTTGTACTAAGTGAATCTATTTATTGAAGAAAGTTGTTACTTCTTCCAAACTTACTTTCTATCTTCTTTTAGGAAACTCAGTGTGTGAAAACCAGAAAAGCCGATTCCCACAAGATGAAAACATTTTTGACGAAACATTTTATTACACTAAAACCTATATTTTAAGTGTTTTAACTTGGGAAAACCACCATTTTTCCTGAAACCAAGCATTTGATCAAAATAACACCTATTTTTACCATTTCCTCCCAACCAAACGATAGTAAGAGAAAAGCAAAACAAAGGGGTCCACATTTTGCAAGAGGAAAAATGGGGCATGTTGTGAGATTACACAACATGAGGTTTGGGGAGTATCCAAGAAAGATAATGGCAACTTATAAAATAATACAAAATTACTCATTCAAGAAAATCATTTAATTAATGGGTAAAATCTCTAAGATAAATATCAAGATACAATATATTCTTTGTATACTCAAAAGAATCTTAGATGGATTTCTTGAGTTCCTAAGGGTTTATGCCAAATTCAAAGGTGAGTTCCAAGCCTTTATTTTATATATACTCCTAAAGACAACAAATGTGATGCACTCTTAGTAGGGGATTGTAGTCTTTAGAGGGTGACTTAGGACCCAAATGATCTCAATGAATCTAAGTCTCTAGCTAGAACCTATACCTATCCAATATGGTTGGATTATTGTCTTCAATTGGATGAATACTTATCATGTAAAGATAGAAGTACCTAAGTATACAAATGAATAAACAATTAATAACATGATTGAAATAATAAAAAAAAGAAATTAGTTGTAGTTTTGGGCATAATAGTTGGGTTATTACATATAGGTGGTAGTATCTTATCTAGTGCAATGTTGTTTAAGTGGTCATGTTAGTACCTACTCAATTAGATGCATGTAACCTGTATGACCACATTATGTCTCACATCTTCTTAATGCCATCCTCTACAATTTTTTATAGCAAGCGCTACAATCTTTAATATAATCTTATGCACCCTTACGTATATTAAAAATTGCTATGTTGAGACAAGTTGGTAGTTGTGACGCATTTGAAAAATTGTCTTCATCAAATTCTTAGGTTGATTCTGTAAGATGTATAGAGATTGCTTGAAATGTATATTAGGCTTAGGTGCAAAAGTGGGTGTGTGCAACTACAACAATAGAGGTCTAGTTCATGAAACTCCATAATATGAAAGATTGTTGCTCTCTATATAATTGTTACTTATGTGCTTCTTTTGTCATTATAAGAAATATTTTATGTTTCAATATTAGACTTAAATTATGTTTGCTATTAATACTTAAGAAATAGATAAAAGTTTAGGTACGAAAAAAAGATAAATAGTAGCTTAGTCAAAGTGGAGGATATGAGCTACTGCTACCTATCTAAAGGATAAAAACATGGTGCATTAGAATCTAAGGTGGCATAAAAGTTAAGAACACACAAGTGAGCATTACATACTATAATCTAGGCTCACATAAAGGTCAAGAACAAAAAGATAAACATGGTAAACTAGAATATGAAATAAGAGGAAGGTCACAAGTTAAAAAAGTGATAATATTCACATGTAGAAGAGATTTTGCCCCCACAATAACTAAAGCTATTATTAATGGTCTACTAGTCACATGCAACATGGAAGTGTGAAAGTTGGATACCAGACTTCTAGGTGGATAATAGCTAGCAAAATTATTTGATCATTGACAAACAATGCATGTTGTTAAACACCAAGCTTGGCTAGAGTGTTACGAAAACACTAGATGGTGATGTTTTAGTCTTAGGTGACACATGGTGCGAAGAGAACCTAAGGACACATATACCAATTCTAATGGTAGCTAGCCAAATTCCAACTACCACTCTCTACGTCATAACACCCATTGATTCATTACTTTTTCTTCAACATTTTATTTTAATAAAGTCTACAAAATTATTATCTTCGAGAATACTTTATAAAACTATTATCTTGGGAAATATTTTATTAAATTATTGTTTTTTATAAATATTTTAATATATGAGGCCCAAGTTGTCGAGCAAGGACCTTGAGACACAATATCCTAACTATCGTTGTCTTTACCCACAACATTATTTATTTATTTAAAATTTGGCCCAAATTTCTTTCTTGTCTTTAATGCGATTGGGGGAATATTCACAACGAAAAACGGCTATACTTCCGGCGATAAGAGCGCTCAGCCATCCTTTGAAAACATATTAAATGGCCGTATGGTAAATTATTTTCTAATATTTATTTATTCTAAATGGAAGTCCTTATCAAGTTCTACATTCATATAACTAAAGTAAATTATTTATTATTAACTATGTTTATCAATGGCCATGGGTTGGAAGAATAGTAATTTTTGGTAGTTGATTTATCGATTGGTGTTGAGTGTTTGTTAGTGTGTAATATGTATTTGAATTTATGAAGAGTTATGGTTTTATTGATATGGTAGGTATGATTTATCTAGTCATTGAGTTAATTGGTGAGTAGGAAGTTATAAAAGAACTCGTCTAATTCTTCAAATGTTGAGCTTTCAATTCTACTCACAATAAATAATGATTTGATGGTGGTTTTCGGAGGTTAGATTGATTGGTGGGCATTGAGTGTTTGTTGGTATGTAATCTAGGTTTGAATTCATGGTAGATAGAGTTTATTTGGTTGCCCAACTAACTAGTAAGTAGGAATTATATGAGAACTCATGTGATTCTTCGAATGTGGAGCTTCCAATCCCCCCATATCAAACAACAGTAACAAATTGATAGTACTTTTTGGAAGTTAGATTGATTGGTTGGTGCAAGTGTTTGTTAGCATGTAATCTACGTCTAAATTCATAGAGGTTCATGGTTCCATTGACATGAGATAGGTACAATTTATCCAGTTGCCCCATTAACTAGCAAGTAGGAAGTTATTAGAGAATTCATATGATTCTTCAAATGTTGAGCTTCCAATTCTTTTCATATCAAAAAATAATATATTGATGGTAGTTTTTGGAGCTTTGGTTGATTGGTTGGTGTTGAGTGTTTGTTAGTATGTAATCTACGTGTTACTTCATAGAGGCTCGTGGTTCTATTGACATGTTAGGTTTAGTTTATCTGGTTGTGTAGTTAAATAGTAAGTAGGGAATTATATGAGAATTCACTTAGTTTTTCAAATGTAGAACTTCCAATTCTCTTCATATCAAAAAATGATTATGATAAATTGATCGTAATTTTTGTAGATCAGATTGATCAGTTGATATTAAATGTTCGTTAGTATGTAGTCTAATTTTAAATTGTTGAAAACCCATAATCCTATTGACATGATGAGTATGATCACCCAATTAATCAACAAATTATAAATTATAAAAAACTCAACTAAATCTTCAAAATTCCCCTTATATCTAGAAATTATATATTAATAACCACAAACAAGTAGACATGAATAATAATAATCTGGCTAATTTAGGTGTTTGATAAAGGTTATCTTAATTTCTTCTTTTAGCAATAACCGTCGACATAAACCTAAGAAGATGGGTATATGCGTGTTGTCTTGGTTCGCATCTTTAATTCGAATATTTTAAAGGTCAGTTTGATATTTAATGATTGCGAGAGAATACTTTTACTTAAATGCATTTAATTTTTATAGCTGACTTCTTAGTGAGATCATTTAGATGTATGAGTTTCAAGAAATAATCATGCTTACGTTAATTCAAAATATATGTCCATATGCACAAGAGATATTTCTGTAAACCATTATTCATATAATATAAATTGACTTAAAAATTAATTAATTAATTTTAACAAATATATAATATAATTTAGTGTAATATAAAATATTATTTTGATTATTTAATAAAATTATTGTGTAAGGAATTATATTTGTTAAAATAATTATTATTTGTGATTATAATTTTATTAAATATTAATAATTTGAATAATACATTTATAAATATTATAACAAAAATGTGTATAGGTGCATAGTATAATGATAATATGTCAATGTTTTGATATTTGAGGTGTTAAGTGTTAATTTATATGGTTTGAATAGGTGTTTCCAAACTCGAGAATAATTAATTAATTGATTCCTCTAGAGACTTCTAGAACCTAGTTAGTTAGGGTTTGTTAGAGTCTAGTTAATCTTAGCCATTGATTGAGATTAAATTGTGGCCATTGGTTTTTCAATAAGATGATTATAAAAGGGGATCAATGGGCATTTGGAGAACACACACTTGAGAAAGATTTGCAGTGATAGCAAATAAATTTGCAGCGATAGCAAATAGTTTTGCAGTGATAGCAAGGGTGTAGTGATAGCGTTGGAGACAGTAGCAGTGGAATTTTAACAGAAGAAATTAAGGGAAGAATTTCCGGAGAAGAATATTGTCGGAGCTCTGCCAGTAAGAGGCAAGCAGTTTATGTATCTCTTGATTTATTGAAGTTTGATAAAATTCCTCATCTACTAAACTGGTTTTCCCTTCAGAGTTTTTCCAGGGACAATTTTTCCATAAATATTGTGTGTATTATTTTGCATGTTTTCTTCTCTATTCCTATGATTTATTTGTGAAGTTGCAGTTGTGTTATTTTTTAATATTTGTTGTGAATTAATTTTCGGCAGTCAAATAATCTATATAGATAGGAGATTAATAATCAATAACTGCAATAAAATTTTCACATGGTATCAGAGCTGATCTAAGGGCAAAAAAAGTTCAACGCAGGCACAAGAAGGAAAAATTAAGGGGTTATAAAACCCAGTTTGACCTCTTCAAAATTATTTGTTTTTGTCTCATCTTTTGAGATGGCCTCAACAGGTTTAAGAGATTAGGACATATTGGATGGAGCCCCAAATTTTGGTGTCTAGAAAGCCAAAAATTCTTTATTGCTGGAAGAGAATGGTATCAAGGAATATGTGACCAGTGTTGTAGTTGTACCTATAGATCCAACACAACTCTTAGCATATAAGAAGGAAGATGCCAATGTGAGGAGGTTGATTCTTGACGGTGTTAAGGACCATATAGTTTCACATATCGTAGAGTTAGATACAACGAAGAAGATGTGGGACGCCATTATGAATCTGTACCAAAACGCAATCACTAATTGAAAGTTGATTCTCAGAGAAAAGTTGAGGAATACCTAGATGAAGAAGGGAGAAGATGTTACAAGTTACCTCACGAGGCTTAGACTTGTCAAGGATGAGTTGGAAGTTGTTGGAGATAAACCAGATGATGACGAGTTAGTATGAATAGCCCTAAATGGGTTTACTAAGCAGTGGGATGTCTTTGTTCAAGTTATTAATGGATAAGACACCTTACCGAGTTGGGATCGACTATGGAGTGATTTCACTCAGGAGGATCTTAGACTAAGTCTTGTCAGTGGAACCAGTAGCAATAGTCAGAAAAGTGAGGTGGAACAGGAAAACGTTGCCCTAGCAAGAAAAGGGAAAGAGAAGAAGGGGTCTAGCAAAGGATCAAATCCTAAAAGTGAGAAGAAGGACTTGTCTAAGATCAAATGCTATGGTTGTCATGAGTTTGGCCACTATGTCAGTGATTTCTTGCAAAGGAAGAAAAATGAAAAGAAAGGCAAGAAGCAAATGACAACTTCAACAAGTGTAGATGAGGTTTCTAGTAGAATGGAGTATGAGTTTGCACTCATAGCTTGTATGGTTAGCTCAACCTCACAAAGTGTTTGGTACATAGACAGTGGGGCGTCATTTCATATGATAGGAGTTAGAGAGTACTTCTCCAGTAATAAGGAGGAGGACATCAGAATCCAAATTTCTATGGGGAACATGTCCAAACTCAATCTAGTTGGGAAAGGGACTGTTCTATTTCAAAGGGAGAATGGAAATTTGATTCCCATTCATGATGTGTTGCATGTGCCAGGCTTGGGTATGAATCTAATTTTTGTATCTATCCTTCAGGATAAAGGCTACAATGTACTCTTTAGAGGGGCACATGTGTTAATCAAGCAAAAGGATTGGAAATCACCCATAGCTATTGGAGTTAGGAGCAACTGGCTTTACAAGTTGCAATTTGATACTCATAAGGCACTCATGAGCATATTAATCCTAGAGATCAAGGAGAGCTATGGCATAGGAGGATGGTCCATATACATCATGGAGCATTTAAATTGCTTCGTGAGATAGTGACAGGTGTTCTAGAGGTGAGCACAAAGCATGATGATGTATGTAAGGGATGTGTATTGGGGAAGTTTGTGAAAGCATCATTTCCAAGGAGTGACACCAGATCCAAGGGTGTTCTTAATCTAGTACATTCAGACATATGTGGACCAATGTTGACGAAGTCTCTTAGAGGATATAAGTACTTTGTTACTTTTATTGATGATTTCTCCAGGAAGACCTGGATATACTTCTTGAAGACCAAGGATGAGGTCTTCAGTCTCTTCCAAGAGTTCAAAGCTCTTGTGGAGAATTTGGCAGGAAGGAAGATAAATGTTCTTCGGTTAGACAATGGAAGCGAGTACAAAGGGCAAGAGTTCTAGGAGTTCTATACCAAGGAAGGAATCAAGAGAGAGTGGATTGTTCCTCACAACCCACAACAAAATGGGGTTGTTGAGAGGAAGAATCATTCTATATTGGAGGAAATAAGGGCTATGATGTATGACCAGTATATGCCACATTACTTATGGGCAAAGGCATGTAGTACAACAGTATACATACAAAACAGGGTTCCACATAAGGTATTGGGCAAGATGACAACAGAGGAGGCGTTCTCAGGGAAGAAGCTAGATGTCAGCCACTTTAGGATATTTGGGAGTTTGGTGTATTATTGCATTCTTGGGGCTATACATTCCAAGTTATACTAGACTATAGAGAGAGGGTACTTTGTGGGGTATAGCGAAACTTCAAAGGCATATCGGATATTTATTCCAGGGGTTATGAGGATTATAGTTAGGCATGATGTCAAATTCATGGAGGACAAGGAATTTAGGTCTAGATATTTTTTAGCAGATGATCAAAGTGAGTAGCCAACAGAAGCTCCAAGGATCGTTCAATCGGATTAGGGGAAACGAAGCTCAAGTACAGTTGCTAGTACAAGCATAGGCTCAGGTGTTGAGAGTTCGCATAATATGGAGCGACAAATACAACAAATCCAAGAGATGCATTAGGAAGACATGGAGGTTGATACTTCATCCTCTATAGTTGGCAGTAGGAACCGTGAGGTTCAACTAACACATAGGGATACTTAGGAGTTTGTGGGAGCTCCTAGGAGGAGTAGTAGATAGTGGAGACAACCAGCTAGGTATAATGACTATATGGCATTAGTTATTCAGTTGGTAGATAGCGAGCCTTCCAGCTATTAGGAGTCCACACAATGGAAGGTGTGGCGAGATGCGATGGTCAAGGAATACACCTCAATAGTGCAGAATGATGTGTGGGAGGTTGTGCCTAGATTGACAGATAAGGTGGTGGTTGGATCACACTAGATCTATAAGATTAAGCATGGTGCAAATGGTAGCATCGATAAATACAAGGAAAGGTTTGTGGCCAATGTGTTCCTTAAGAAGGAGGGAATAGACTATGAGGAGACATTCACTTTGGTGGCCAGGTATACTTCTATACGAGCTGTAATCTCACTTGTAGCACAGATGGGATGGAAGATCCATCAGATGGATGTCAAGATGGTGTTTCTTAATGGTGAATTGGTAGAGGAGGTATACATAGAACAACCTGAGGGCTTTGTAGCACACAACAACAAAACCCATGTGTGCAGATTGAAGAGAGCTTTGTATGGAATCAAGTAGGCTCCCAGGGCATGGTACGAGCACATTGATAGATACTTGCATGGAATGGGCTTTGTGAAGAGTGAGGCAGATGCTAAGCTCTACTACTTCATGGTTGGGGGTGAGGTTCTCATTCTTGTTCTATATGTGGATGAATTGTTTTTAATAGGTTCACTGGGGCTCATAGAGGAGTGCAAGAGGGACCTTGCAACAGAGTTTGAGATGAAGGATTTGGGGCTTATGCACTACTTTTTAAGCATGGAGGTGTGGCATACAGATGGAGATATTTTCCTTGGACAAGGGAAATACTGCATCAAAATATTGAGGAGGTTTGACATGGAGGATTGTAGAGCCATGTCTACTCCTATGATCACGAATTGGAAGAAGGTAGACTCATCCAGGGAGAAGGATGTAGACCCCACCTTATACAAATAGTTTATTGGGTCTCTCATGTATTTGATCAACATTAGGCTTGATATATCCTTTACAATAAACTCTCAATTAGTTCATGGTTAAGCCAAAGAGAGTGCATTGGACAACGACAAAGCATGTGTTGCATTATTTGTATGGTACAATCGAGTATGGGATCAGATATGCTCGAGGTGATGGTATCAGGTTGATAGGCTATACTAACACAAATTGGGTAGGCAGTACAACTGATAGGAAAAGAAGTTCAAGGTGTTGCTTCAGTTTGGGATTAGGAGTTGTCTCTTGGTACAACAAGAAGCAGAAGTCTGTGGCTTTGAGTTCTGCAAAGGTAGAATACATAGCAACTATCATAGTGACATGTGAGGCTATATGGCTTCAAAAGTTGTTGGTAGCCTTGTTTGCTCAGAGGGTTGAGACTATAGTGATACACTACGACAATCAAAGTTGTATCAAAGTTTATGAAAATCCAGTGTTTCATGATAGGTAGGTAGCAGACATTTTGACTAAGTCATTGGGGAAGACAAAATTCATCTTTTTTAGAGATATGTTGGGTGTTATGCAAAACACCTTCCTCACTAAGAGGGAGTGTTAATTTATGTAGCTTGGACAAGTGTCTCCAAACCCAAGAATATTTAATTAATTAATTAATTGATTCCTCTAGAGACTTCTAGAAACTAGTTAGTCAGGGTTTGTTAGAGTCTAGTTAATCTTAGCCATCAATTGAGATTAAATCGTGACCATTGGTTTTACAATGAGATGATTATAAAAGGGGATCAATGGGCATTTGGAGAACACACACTTGAGAAATATTTGCAGTGATAGCAAGGGAACAATGATAGCGTTGGAGACAACAACAGTGGAATTTCAATAGGAGAAATTGAGGGAAGAATTTTTGGAGAAGAATATTGCTGAAGCTTTGCCAATAAGAGGCAAGCAGTTTATGTATCTCTTGATTTGCTGAAGTTTAATAAAATTCCTCATCTGCAGAATTGGTTTTCCCTTTGGGGTTTTTATGGGGACAATTTGTCCAAAAATATCGTGTTTATTATTTTGCATGTTTTCTTCTCTATTCCTATGATTTATTGGTGAAGTTGTAGTTGTGTTATTTTTCAATATTTGTTGTGAATTAATTTTTGGAAGTATCTATATTGATAGGTGATTAATAATCAGTAACTGCAATAGAATTTTCATACTAAGTTCAAATCTCTTTAGCTTGAAAAATATTCTTTGTATGGCCTCATTGGATAGTTAAACCCTAGATATTAATACTTGAGTGGATTGAGAGTGAAAGAGCACTTATTGAGTTCCTAGGAATTGATCCCACCATTTATGTTTTATGGCTAAGGGGAGTGTATCAACCTCTTAATTATTTGATAAAAATAATATTATAACAAAATTAAATTGGTTAAACATGTTAGTCACTTGATGAATGTAATTTTGTTAAATAATATATATATGATCAAGATGCTTTTGAGAAATAATTGTTTGAGTTTAGTTAATGCCAATGTCTTAGATTATACTTTATGATCCTTCATCATGATGATAAAAAAATAAAGAGAGATAGGTGGATTGTAAACCTAGCTCACTAAAAATATAACAAAATTAAAAATTATGAGAAAAGGAGGTGTGGTTGTTGGCCTCCTACAATGATCTGATAACTCAGCCTTTACAGCCATGATTCAGAGATTGGACATCTAACCTAAATAGCTACTTTAATCATCATGAAGGTGCATTTAAATTGTCAATCTAGGGATGTGAACTTGAAATGGGCCAGCACAATATGTGCACTAGGAACTC
Organism: Sequoia sempervirens; assembly: GCA_007258455.2. NCBI lineage: Eukaryota > Viridiplantae > Streptophyta > Pinopsida > Cupressales > Cupressaceae > Sequoia > Sequoia sempervirens. The sequence goes on from VDFB02320850.1 coordinate 65,078, forward strand.
TTAAGTAGCCATTTCTAATCTACAGCTAAGAAACACAAAATACTGGAAATAAATTGATTGAAAAGGAAATAAAGAAAGTGTTGAACATCAACCAACAACTATGCTAAAATGAAATGCATAACAGGAATAAAAGATTTGAGCAACAAACAAGAAATTATGCTATCTGCTTTGGCTACAGGAACAGACACATAATGGACTTCTAGTGGTTGCAGGAATAGTTGATGCCAGATTTCTAACTAAGCACTAAACAACAAGTAATACTAAACTAATGCTAAACTAATAACACAGATTGCTCACCAAGTGGGCCCCTTGGATAAGTATCCTCTAAACTAATAAGAACTCAAATGCTCGAACTCAGAACTTTATTTCATTCACTGTAAATCATGCATACAAAGGGTAATGTATCGAAACTGGAGTACAATATCAAATCGTGCAACCTCTTTCTCTATTCTCACTAACTTCCTTAGGAGGAAGGAGCATCAGATTATTATTTATGCTACAGCTAAACAAGGTAGTTAACTCCACGACTGGTAGGACGCCAATTAGGGAAAATAGGGAAAGTGGAGCGATGGCGGTTACACATGCATGGAATTTGGTCAGACATGCAAGTAATACGCAGATTCAGCACATCAGTAACACCCGTGCATGCTCGATCATTAAATTCCACTACAACAAGGCGGTTACACTCAACTGCATGGAGAATCTTTTGTTGTCGGCCTTCTTTGACTTGGAGCGATTCCTTTGTTGGACGTTATGGTGCATGTCCAGCTGGTGGTGTCTTCCTCAACTTAGCATATTAAATCTGCATGGCAAGGTCAATATGCATAATAACTACACATATATAACCACTCTAAGAAACATTCAATAACCACATGCAAAATCAATATAGATAGTTCACATATTATGCCAAATATCATTAAAGCTTGCAGAGATAGGATAATATCAAATGTCAATGGTTTGAGGGAAACATTATGCCAATACCAACACTTAAACATTAAATTCCATGACATCTATGAGAAAATAGACTATAGATTCTACCCAAAATTAGACCAAAAACTAGGCTTATCACTCCCCCCAACCTAACGCTTTGTTGGTCGTTGGTCCTCTAGTAGGGGAAGAGTTGTTCTTCTGCTTGGTCAAAGCTCTAAAATTTGCAACTAAGAGTTTTCTGACATCAATAGCTGTAGTACGTGAGTCAGAATTCCAATAGAATCCTCCCAATCTGTCAAACTTGTTCCATCTTTACCTCTCTGTAGCAATGTCATACTGGTAGAATCTAAAATTTGGCACATGCCACATGAGCATGGGTGGCTGAAAAATCAGGGGAAGCCAAGACCATCCCTGAGTTCTCCCAATCTGAATATGCATCTCAATTCTTTTTAATGTTGCAGCATAATTGTGGATGGAATGAGGCTCATCCTATTTCAGTTCATTAGTCAAACTATTTCATCTTTTTGATAAACATCTCCTCACGGTTTCCTCCTTTGATGTTGTCTTTACCTCATACTCAGTGTAAACTACCTCAATCCAAGGCATAATCCTATTTCCATAACTAGGTTTGAGCAACTTCTATGCCATTCTCTGTAAATATCCCTTGGGTTGCTTGATTCAGCTCTAACAGATAGAGGGATATCAAACTCCAATTGTTTATAAGCACCATGTTGTTGTCCCCAACTAATCTCATTTTGCACCCAAGACATGAATGCTCTCAATTGAACATCCCCAACATACATCAGCGGATTCCAATCATGGTCTTTTGTGACAACATAATTGTGCAAATAAAACTCACACAACAAATTCTTCATTTCAAATGAGGCAATCCTATAAGCATTGAAAAACTCAACAGGGGTGTCAATAGATGGATTCAAACCTGAGGTAAGTCTTGACATCTTAAAAGAGAGATATTTCTCTTTCAGGAGCAAAGCATAGACCCTTGGAGGATCTCTACATTCTAGAATCTTTAGCACCAAAGTTGCCATATCATCTACCCTCTGCTTCAGGGTGGTAATTTCTGCATCTTTGTCCTCAATCTCTTCATCCTTCTTTTGAATTTCCTCCTTCAATTTTCATTTTTCCTTTTTCCATTCTTCCTCCCTTCTTTGTATTTCTCTCCATAAATTTAAAATTGCTGCATGTACTGTAAAATCAGGAGGATTATGAATGCCTACCAATCTTTTTGTTGATGATAGCTCCTCATATGGCACTATTTGCATGGACTTGGGCTGTCCAGTTATATTTGGCTATAAGGGTGTTGTTTCTTCTTCCCTTTGTTACAAGGACTCTTGTTCTTATTGTGGCTGCAGGAACTCCTGCTCTGGTTCTAGTTGTTGCTACAAGACTTCATGCTACAAGACCTCTTGCTCATGCTGTAGGAAGTCCTGATTTTCCTCCAATTCTTCTGCAATGCTAGCAAGATCGGCCAGTGTTATATTTGTTGCTCTCTTAAATATGTCTTCTTCTTCTTCAACATTCTCCTTCTCCATTGGAGCTTTAGGGTCCTCTTGTGAGGTCTCACCAGGTTTAGGGCTTTCCTGTAGAGGCGTACCAATCACAGGCCCAACTGGTCTTGATTTCCTGGGAGGTCTCTCACGTTTTACTTTGGCTGTAGGATGAACAGTATCGACTTTCCTCTTCTTAGAACTTGGCACTTTTCTTTCTGCAGGCTATGTTTTAGTCTTCCCTTTTCTTGTTTCTACCTCTCTCTGTTGTGCCCTAGTTTTCATGAGGGTTTCAAGTGGAACTTCATCATCAGAATCCAAGGAAGAAGAGATTTCTTTTTCTGAGTGCTCTGTTTCAGAAGAACTAATTTCTATAGCTTCTTCTACTGTAGGAGGATTCACACTTGAGCTAGCACCAGAAGTTGAAGCACTAGGAATGACTTTAGCCATGCTTACTCTCCTGCTAGACCTATGGGATTGAGGTATAGCCCTAGGTGACAAGTGCTCAGGTTTAATTTGATCAACATTTATAAACTCTTCCCAGGTCATTCCAGATACATCATGCAGAGACTTTTCAACTAGCAATTTAATCAAGCAATGTTGGGAAACAGAATCATCCCTACCTTTTTGGGTCTTGGCCGCCATGATTGAGAGAAGATTGTACAACACGTTGGGCACATTCATCCTCCTTCCGTGCCTCATGTCATTCAAAAGCTTGAAGTGCACGAAATGAAAATTTGACTAGCAACCCTCACAAGTGATGTATTTGATAACATACACAACTATTTGCTTCCACGGCTTGGGCAGAGACATTCTCTTTTCACCTTGTTTATCTATGCTCAATGGGAGGTTGTTTGGCTCTGTGAATTCAACCCTAGCTAACTTGGCGTCTCTGGAAGCAGGGTAATTTTCACCATTAGCAGGTAAACCTGCAACCTCTGCAATTCTTTCCTCTGTTGCTACCACTTCTAACCCTTTTACTGTGGCTTTTCCTTCTGAAAATGTTTGGAAAAATTTGAGGGAAATGTCTTCATCAAAATCATCCAACTTCAAAAAGTAATCTATCTATCCATAGTTTTGAAATTCGGCCAGGCATTGTGCATCTTGCAGTAAAATATCATGCACCATGGGTTCGTTTCAAATTAACCCACCTCCCATTGTCTGCAATCAAACAAATGCTCTGCAACTTCTTTTCTTGCAATTCCCCTTCTTTCCTACAATTCCTGTATGAAAATCAAATACACTTCCCTGCAGTGTGTGCTAAATTCCAAGACCAACCTGCTAAATTTCTAGTGCTAGTGTCGACTGAATTTCCTTTCTTTTATTTTGCCTTTTTTCTTGCAACTCAAGATTATGAAAGGGAAATAATGGCAAGAAAATGAGTGATAAAGGGAAATTATGATAGGAAGAAATGGTGGTTGCAGCTATTGTCACTTCACACATGCAAGTCGTCCTTTCACTCAGATTTCAAATCAGCTCATTTTGAATTTCTGACGCAACCTAATATGGTTTGACACATGGACAATAAATTCAAAAAATATTTGCATCTTTTTCATTTCGCTCCCCCCAACCTAAATTTGGACATGTGTCCACACATGCGAGATGGGAGTGGTGATGCGATAGGGAATGATGGTATTCTATGCAAACATCTATACTAACGTACAGTGATTAAATGAACACACTTAAAAGATGATTAAATATAGCAATTAATGTGCACATACTTGAATGTGTGGAAATTTTTTTGCAAAGATCATGTAGAAAGTACCACTCGCCTTGTTGGAAAATGAATTGAGCAATAAATGAAGATGAGGTGGAACGAGGCAAGGTGAAATGAAGTGATGGAAGAGAGAGAAAGGTGGTGATGGATGGGTGGATGGGCGGATGATGAAGAAATGGACTTTCATGTAAGTGAAATTATTTATTATGAAAAGTACATACCTCAATTAGGCTGAAGGAGGGACACTAGGTCCACCGCCTTCGACTACAGGAAGCTCTGAGTGCTGGGTGAATTGCTGCATGAACTCTTCTTTGGAAGCTGGCTTGTGGTATAATCCGAGGAGATGACCATTGACAAGTAATTTGAACCTGAAAGGGTCAATGGTGGTGAGTTGAACAACTCCATTAGGAAAGACCTCAACAACTTCATATGGACCTAGCCACCTTGTCTGCAATTTTCCTGCATTGTTCCGGTATCTTGAATCATAGAGCAAGGCCCAATCTCCTGGTTTGAACTTCTTGTTCTTAATAAATTTGTCATGCCACTTGATTCTCTAATTCTGCACTACTTTTGTATGTTGCAGGGCTTCTCTTGTTATCTCATCCAAAGCATTTAGCTGCATGATTCTTTCTCTCTATGCCTTAGAAATATCCATCCCCAAATTTACTACAGTTCACAAAGTCTTATGTTCAAATTCAACTGGCATCATAGTTGTCTTTCCATACAACAATTCAAATGGGGTGAAGCCTGTAGTTGTTTTCCAGGTTGTCCTACAGGCCCAAAAAACTTCTAGTAATCTATTTTTCCAATCCTTTCTATGAACAACTATTGTTTTAGTCAGAATGGCTTCAATTTCTTGGTTGGTAACCTCAACTTGGCCATTAGCCTAGGGGTGGTAAGGAGTAGACTTTCCATGCCTTATATTGTACTCATTCACTAGTGCTGCAACAAGAGTTGATGTGAATTGTGGCCCTTGATTAGTGACTATTTCTCTTGGGACTCCATATCTTGTGAAAATATCCTCATAAAGAAACTCTACAACTTTGTTATCTCTTGCATGCTTCATGGCCTTAACTTCTACCCATTTTGTTACATAATCAGTACATACCAATATATAAGACTTACCATTTGATGGAGGGTCAATTGGCCCCACAAAATTCAATCCCCACTTGTCAAAGGGAGTGAATACTATCTGAGGGAAGAGTGGCATCTCACCAGATCTGGTTGGTCTGCCCATTTTTTGACATCTATCACATTTTTTGTTATACCTTCTTGCATCCTTATGGAGTGTTGGCCAGTAATATCCCACATTCACAATCTTCATTGTTGTCCTCTTAGTTGTAAAGTGTCGTCCACATGGTTCATTGTGACATGCATGCAAAATGTCATATATCATCTTCTCTTACACACCTCATCATAACATGGTCAGGTCCAGTATAAAACAAACATCCATCAATCCAAGAAAAATGAAAATATTTTTCAATGAGTGCCCTTTTCTCTTTTGGAGAGAAGTGAGAATGAATTCTACCTGTAACCAAGTAATTGGCTATGTCAGCACACCAGGGTATTTGTACACTAAGAGAGAATAGATTCTCATTAGGGAAAGAGTCATTTATGGGCTAATTATCTTCTGATGTAGTTAGCCTTGAAAGAAAATATGCAACAACATTTTCCTTCCCTGGCTTATCCACAATGGTTATGTCAAACTCATGCATCAACAATAATCATATTGCCAATCTACCTATGATTAAAGGTTTATTCATGAGATATCTAATGGTTGCATGATCAGTGTGCACAAAGATTTGGTAGCCTGTTATGTAATGTCTGAATTTGTTCAGTGCATAGATTACTGCCAACATCTCTTTATCTGTCACTGTATAATTGAATTCAACTCCTTGCAAATTTTTGCTAACAAAGTAAATAGAATTTTCAATAGCTCCCTCTTTCTGTCCTAAGACTGCTCCTATGGCATAGTCTGATGCATCAGTGTGGATGTGGAAAGGAAGCTCCCAATTTGGTCCTTTGAGTACAAGAGCATGAGTCAAGGTTTCCTTCAAGTCAGAAAATGCCTTGTCACAAGCTTCAGTCCACTGAAATTCAACATCTTTAGTGAGAAGAGTATACAATGGTGCTGCTACCTTGCTAAAATCCTTGATGAATCACCTATAATATCTGGCATGACCCAAGAAACTCCTAACATCCTTCTATTTTGTAGGTGTAGGCAAATTTGTGATTACCTCAATTTTTGTAGGATCTACTTGAATTCCCCTATGGGAGATGTAGTCGCTAAGAACTACACCCTCTTGCATCATCATGAAACACTTTTCCCTATTTAAGGACAAGTTTCAATCCTCACATCTTTGTAAGACTCTCCTGATATTTTCCAATGCTTGATTAAAATCAACACAATAAGTGGTGAAGTCGTCCATATAAATCTCCATGCAATCATGAGAAATGTCTGAGAATATGCTAATGACTGCCCTCTGGAAAGTTGCAAGTGCATTGCACAAGCCAAATGGGAGCACCAAATAGGCATAGGTCCCCCATGGATAGGTAAATGTGGTCTTCTAGTGCAATTTGGATTTGGTTGTAGCCACTAAATCCATCTAGAAAAGAGAAATATTGCTTTCTTGAAAGTGCATCCAAAACTTGATCAATGAAGAGTAAAGGAAAGTGATCCTTCTTGGTGGCAGCATTAAGTTCTCTATAATCAACACAAACTCACCATTTCCCTCCTTTCTTGGGCACAATCACTAATGGAGACACCCATTGACTATCTGAAATGGGGTAGATAAATCCTGCATCTAGAAATTTCTACAATTCCCCTTTCACAATCTCTCTTAGTGCAGGGTTAATCCTTCTTTGTGGTTGTCTTACTGGAGTGTAATCATCTCTGATATAAATTCTGTGTACAAATTTTAGGATCCATTCCATTCATATCATGATAATCCCATGCAAATGCATACTGATGGGTCCTTAATAGGTCTACCAATAACAGTTGTTGCTCTTCATTCAATTTATTATTAACATTAAGATATTTTCCCTCAGACACTTGGACTTGTGTAGTTAATTCTATAATGGTTGCTTTATTAATACATGGTACCTTTAGTTCATACGACAACAATGTATGGAACATCCCTGTTGTTGTAGAAAGTTTTTCTACAGGAACAGTGGCTACGGGAAGAGTGGTTGTAGGAAGATCATCTACAGGAATAGTGGTTGTAGGAAGAGTAGGCAGAAGTGTCCTGACCGAAGTAGAAGATGATGCTTCCTCCACTTCATAATGATTCTGAATGAGATTAGCCAACACTTCATCCTCATCTTGGAGTTGCATGAAAGAGCTTCTTCCTAGCATCATAAGTTGCACCACTGAGTTAACATCCTCGGCCGCTTCACCAACATGTGGCCAAATGGAATTATCTTCATCATGAGATGACTGGGCAGGTGGATAGAGAATGAACTTTGTAGTGCTCGTCCCATTTGAAATGGTCATGTCACCAAAATGACATCCAATGTATGCATCTGCAGTTGCCAACCAAGGCCTTCCAAGAATTATGGGATACCCACCTAGTGTAGCCTTAGGAGAAAGAATCATAAAGTCTGCTAGGTACTCCCAGGAGTCTAGAACTACCACAAGATCCTCCACTACACCATCAGGCTTAACAGTAGAGCTATCAACAAGTTGTAGGACAATAGGAGTAGATCTTATACTTGCAATATTTAGTTGCTGCAGGATGTCTTGGGTCATTACATTGATTGCTTCCCCTAAATCAATCAGAGTATTCTTCACTTGGATCCCGTTTATGACAACTGCTACCACAGGAATGCCTGGGTCATTATACTTGGGAATAGTCATTTTTCCCAGCATGATGTCAGCTAGCTGGCCCACCACATGAACTGTAGTTGGGTTTTTCTTCTTCCTTCCTGGCTTCTTAAGAAAAAATTCCTTAATAGCTTTGTCATAGATTGGAACATTCTTTATGGCTTGAAATAGGGGTATCTGAACACATATATGCTTTAGCTGATCCAGGATGTCAAAAGTGGTATCCTCCTTTTCTTCTTTCTTCTTGGCAACTTCCAATCTCTAAGGAAATGGTGGTTCTTGCTCGGTTTGTTTAGCTTGGACTAGTTCAAGATTTTTAGGTGCATTTGGCTAAGTGGGGTCATTCAGAGGCTCCTCCTCCTCCTCTTCCATGCAAGAAGCTCAATGATGATGGGCTTGGAAGGGCCTGGTAGAGTGGTTCCTGAACGCAGGTGGATGTCACTTACACTCACAACATATGCAGGGAATTGATTTGAATCAACAGAGTATGCAGACTATTGCTGTGGTTTATTATTAGGATTGGGTGTGAGTTGAGCTAGTAGCTGAGTTGGTTTAGGTGCATTTGATCTTGGATTAGCAGGTGGAGGCATTATAGCAAGCTTCTAGGACTAAGAAGGTGGTTGCATGTAACTAGTTGTCTGAGTAGGCCATTGCTGTCCTCCTCTCCATTGATTTGTTTGCTACCAATTTCCTGGAGGTGGTTGCCAGTGCCCTTGAGTTTACTACCAATTCCCCCGAGGTTGTTTCCACTGAGGTGGAGAACTCTGATGATTGGGCCAAGTATTTGGAGGGTTACTCCAAGGCTGTGGTGGATATCCTCCACAACTAGGTGGATATGGGGGCTTCCATTGGTTACCAGATGAATAAGAGTTAAAATATGGCCCAACATAGGATAGTGGATCTGGTGGCATACCTTGTCTTTGAGCCCAAGGCTTCCTTTGTGCAACATAGTAGACTTGGTCTTCTTCAATTTGAATTGTCTTGAACTCAGGTGAAGCTTGCTTGCTTTCTAGGTTAGCTACCATCTTACATCTGTAGTCCTTCTTCTTTTGTCTGTAGTGGGGGTAATACTCTTTCAACATCATCTTTGCCTCCTCTTGCTTCTTCTTGGCCTGAAGTGTATCTAGCTGGGTAGCTAGATTGTTGATAATGTCTTGATTGAAGTCTTCCAGCAAATGAGTGATCTCCATTCTTGAAACTCCACCAGTAGTTGACTTAACCATGGAAGATTGATAAGCTCTCCCTTTCTTTGAAGCTAACCTAGAGTAATTCTGACATATTTTCTTGATATCCTCCCAAGGAACTTGGGAGATATCTCCTCCTGCCATAAGATCCAAGGCATCAGTGTAGTTGTCATTGATTCCTCTCAAGAAAAGCAACTTTTGTGAGTCCTCATTAAGTGCATGGTGTGGATATTTTTGTAGGAAAAACACAAATCTTGCAATGTAGTCTTCTAAGCTCTCATCTTCCTTCTGTTGCATCCTAAAAATGTCACCTCCTCTCATGTCACTACCCCTACAATATTCCTTGTATTTCTCAAGGAATTTGGTCTTCATGTCTTCCTAAGTTTCCATAGTATCTTTTCCTAGGCTCATGAACCATATTAATGTAGCTTCCTTCAGAGTGGTAGGAAATAACTTAAGCTGATGGGAATCAGTAGTATAATCATAAATACCGTAGAGTATGTCAAACTCAAATAAGAAGGTATCAGGATCTTCTGTCACAAGTCCATAAAAATTTGGGAGTGCTAAAGTAGGGATATTCTTGATGTTGTCAACTTCATTTTGATGGGAAATAGGAAAAGGAAAATTTGGTGGGTTACGTCTATTCCCATTTACATCACCCATGCCTGCTTGATGTGGTTCCAAAGCAAGGGGGTTCTCAAGTTGATTTTGATCTTTAGAGGAGACTTCAGAACTAGTCAGATTAGGATATGCATCAGCAAAGGGGTGTGGATCTTCTTCTTCTTCTGGTAAATTATGATATTCAACTAGCTGGAATGGATTAGGATTGTTAGGATGGAATCTCCCATAAGCATCCCTTCTCCTTCCTCTATGCATGCGGTATTACTCACTATTAGTCAGCTCACACAAAAATTGGCAACGAATAAGGGGATCATTACTTCCTAAATGAGGATATGCTAAGAACAACTTCCAAAAACACTACAACAAGAAAAACTACCAATGACTCCAAAAATAAACCTCCTAGTTTGACACCATCCCTGACAACAACACCAAAAATGTTGGCCTCCTACAATGATATGATAACTCAGCCTTTACAGCCATGATTCAGAGATTGGACATCTAACCTAAATAGCTACTTTAATCATCATGAAGGTGCATTTAAATTGTCAACCCAGGGATGTGAACTTGAAATGGGCCAGCACAGTATGTGCACTAGGAACTCTTAAGTAGCTATTTCTAATCTATAGCTAAGAAACACACAATACTGGAAGTAAATTGCTTGAAAGGAAATAAATCAAATGTTGAACATCAACCAACAACTATGCTAAACTGAAATGCATAATAGGAATACAAGATTTGAGCAACAAACAAGAAATTGCGTTGTCTGCTTTGGCTATAGGAATATACACAGAATGGACTTCAAGTGGCTATAGGAATAGTTGATGCCAAATTTCTAACTAAGCACTAAACAACAAGTAATAATAAACTAATGCTAAACTAATAACACAAATTACACACCAAGTGGCCCCCCTTGGATAAGTATCCTCTAAACTAACAAGAACTCAGATGCTCGAACTCAGAACTTTATTTCATTCACTGTAAATCATGCATACAAAGGGTAATGTATCAAAACTGGAGTACAATATCAAATCGTGTAACCTCTTCCTCTATTCTCACTAACTTCCTTAGGAGGAAGGAGCATCAGATTATTATTTATGCTACAGCTAAACAAGGCATTCAACTCCATGATTGGTAGGACGCCAATTAGGGAAAATAGGGAAAGTGGAGTGATGGTGGTTACACATGCATGGAATCCGGTCAGACATGCAAGTCAGACGTAGACTCAGCACAATAGTAACGCCCATGCATGCTCGGTCATTAAAGTCCACTACAGCAAGGTGGTTACACTTAGTTGCATGGAGAATCTTCTACCATCGGCCTTCTTTGACTTGGAGTGATTCCTTTGCTGGACGTTATGGTACATGCCCATCTGGCGGTGTCTTTCTCAACTTAGCATATTAAATCTGCATGGCAAGGTCAGTACACATAATAACTACACATCTATAACCACTCTAAGAAACATTCAATAACCACATGCAAAATCAATATAGATAGTTCACATATTATGCCAAATATCATTAAAGCTTGCAGAGATAGGATAATATCAAATGTCAATGGTTTGAGGGAAATATTATGCCAATACCAACAATTAAACATTAAAGTCCATGACATCTATGAGCAAATAGGCTTTATATTCTATCCAAAATTAGACCAAAAACTAGGCTCATCAGTGGTTATAGATGCTCTCTATATATGGCAATAATTCACAATTTAACTAAGCAAAAACATAAATATTGTTCATTGGTTTGTGTAATAAATTTAAAAAAACATATTAATTAGAAACAACACTTTGTAATCAATGCCAATGAATAATATAATATCTAGTAACTTGGGTATGTTAGGGAAATACTCTATCTATGATAACAATTAACACTACGATTGAGGTTAAAAATAAACATCACTAATCACTTTAGGTAATGAATTTAAAGAACCATATTCATTAAAAGGGACATTGTATAAATAATTCCAATGAATCATGTAGCATCTAGTAAATTTAGTATGTTAGGGTAATGATCAATATAAATTTAATTATGTTGAATAAACTCTATTTTTGTGTAAAGAAACATATATTTTCCACATAAATAATCTATGCTAATTGAATAAATAGAATAAATACATAAATCAATTGACCAAGATATATGAGTTGGGACTAGAAATAATTAAATATTAAATTAATTATATAAATTAAGTAAATTTAAATGTGACAATTAAATCAAGGTTTGATGATAGAATATATTAATTAATATGTCCATAATGTATTCACCAATACATTAAAACCAAGACTTTATCCATATAAGTGTCTCAAAAGCTATGAACTGACTATGCTACACTTTACTTCAAATATACTTGTAGAGCTAAAGTGACACATAGAATTGAATGTGTGCCCATAGAAATGAGTTAACGAAAATGTCATAAAAAATAGTTCACCTAGATGGAGCCCCATAAGTTCTTGAAATGAGAACTACTTCATATCACTTGTGAGAATGTAAAATTTATAGAAAACATACACTAAAATAAAAATTTAGCCTAGAGGAAAATGAGTTATCAAAAGAATGAGCACGTGTGAGCAAGAACAAGGACTTTAAACTTTAACACTAAAAGTTAAAACTTCATTGGAGAGGGGTAGCACTTGAGAGAAGAAAATGGATGATGTCATGTTGATATCAGTAAAGAATATTCTAGAATTTTCCAAAGTATTCCTCTTGACCAAACTATTGCAATACTACTTGTAAAATTCTAAAAACTATTTTCTAGCATGTAAAACCATCATTTATACAATGAGAAACTACTCTGAGTATGTGAAGGTGGTTTTTATCCATGAGAATGTAGAGGAGGTGGTTCCATTGGTGTGATGTAACATAGTTGGGGTCTTTTTAAGGTAGTGACTAGGAATTCTAGGTTGGTGGTGATGTAATAGAGTTGGGGTTTTTTTAGGTAGTGACTAGAAAATCTAGGTTCCTAGTGTTATGGAGTAGTGGGGTGCTAGTGGGGGCTAACAACACTTATAACATACCTAAAATGGTATTTGTGGTAAGGTATTAGGTATGTAATATCCCCTTATAGATTTATCTTAAATTTTTCTTTAGTCTTATATATTAAGATATCCAAATAGGTCTAGAATCAATGACTTTAATGATATACTTTAATCTTACTAAGAGAAACCTTCAAGGTTAATGTTGACTTGATTATTTTACTTATATATTGATAATAGTAGATGATATACTTATAAGAATGAACCACTATCTGATATAAATTCTAATTTACAATTTGCAATGATAAATTGTTTTAATAATAAAAAATAGACACCACAATATGGTTGTGATTTCTGATTTCGCTATCCCATTTCATGCATATGAATGTGGGGGTAAGATGATGTCTATCCTTAATCATTGTCACCGATTTTAGTCCTTCAATTCATGCAACTTGGTCCTTGGCTGGGTGTATGAAATTTATCAGGTGTTTGTGCAACTTGTATTAATGACCATTGACCCCCTAGGAGTGCCTCAGATCTACTCATAGAAGTGTATAAATCTCCAAACTTAATAGATCATATTTTCCTTTGAAATATACTCATTTTTATATCCATGATATGGCTAAGGGTCATAGCCTTTCATGGTATTCATTTTCCAAGGGGCATGACTCTTTGTATATGTTAATTGCCATAACTAATTAATGCTCCCCTTAGTTGCTGCTAGAAATAATTAATTTTATTAACATTATTCCTTGATAAAATCATCGATCTTCTTTAGGTGAATTCGTTGCTCAAATATTCTTTAATTAATCACTTATAGTCATTGTTTTCCATAACATTGTTCCTTCATGTTTCACCTTTTATTAGTTTATTATTGCATTTGATAAAATCATCTTTACTTTCCATTAATGCTTGATCGATTGGATTATCTTCTGAGCAATGATTTTATGTCCAATGGGGTTGCCATTTGATGTCATTTCATGGGTGAATGAATGGGTTATTAAAGTCTCCCCTCCTTGGAAATACTTTCCCACAAGAATTCTTAAGTTAGGGTGTTGGAGGACTTGCTCACCCTCCCATGTAGCATCTTCCGTAGGTAATTCTTTCCACTTGATGAGGTATTCTTTGATAACCCTATTTCTTAATCTTTTCTACCTTGTATCAATAACTCTATTGGGAATCAAGACCAACTTGCCTTCCTTGTTCAAGGGTGGAAGTTCAATGGAGTGTGTAAGCTGCTATCCCAATGCCTTCTTAAGACATGATACATGGAATACATTATGTATTCTACTATCTTCCAAGAGTTCTAATTCATATGCCTCTTCTCCTATCTGCTTGGTCACCTTGTAAGGTCCATAGAATTGGGTTTTAGCTTCTCGGTGCCACTTTTCTTTAAGGATGACTGCCTATATGGTTGTAAATGAAGGTAAACCAAATCTCTAACCTCAAAAATTCAATCAACCTAATGTTTATCTGCATAGATATTTTGTTGGTTTTGGGCATGGTGTAAATTATTCTTGAGGGACTTAAGAATATCTTGGTATTCTTAGATCCATTCTTTGTCTTTGGATTCTTTACTTTCTCAAAATTCCACATCTAAGAAGGATGATACATCATACCCATATAATGCCTTGAATGGTGACATATCATTTGACATGTGGTAAGTGATTTTGTAGCAATATTCTCCCAAATGAAGCCACTTAATCCATTCCTTTGCTAACTTGCCACATAGTTTACACAAGTGGCCTTTAACCCATTTATTTACAATTTTGGTTTTCCTGTCCGTTTTTGGGTGTGGTAGTTGGTACTTGGGGCCAACTCCATTCTTGATAGCTTGAATAATTCCATCCAAAATATGCTAAAAAATCTACTATCATAGTCACTTACTATATTTTTGGGAAGTCCATGGAGCCTAAATATTTCCTTGAAGAATAATTCAGTAGCTTGTGGTGCTTTATATTCAAAAGGGATTGGGGAAAAGTGGAAATACTTGGTTAATCGATCGAAAATCACAAAGATACAATCTTTACCATGGACCTTAGGGAGTTCGGTGATAACGTCCATTGAAATGCTTTCCCATTTTTGCTCCAGAATGGAAAGAGGTTGCAACAATATTGTGGGGAAAGTATGTTCTACCTTGTTACATTGACATGTAGTGCATTCCCTCACAAATCGAAGGACATCATCCTTGAGGCCCTTCCAAGTGAACCTTTTCCTAAATTTTTTGTAGGTCTTAGAGTACCCTGAGTGTCCCACCAATGGGGTCTCATTGACAACCTTCAATACTTTCTCTTTTAGTTTTTATTTGGGCACTAAGTAGATCCAATCTTTGTAATAGATAATATCATCTACTACCTTGTATTGGTCATCTTGCACTCGTCTCTCCAATAGTTCACTTGTAAAAGTGTTCTTTGCATACTCCACTAGTAAATGTTCCTTCCAATTAGTTGAGACTTCAGATAGTGAACAAATAGTAGGTTTTCAGGATAGGGCATCAACCTCCATGTTTCTCTTCCCCTTAATATACTCAATATCAAAGTTGTAAGATTGGATCTTACTAACCCATTTTTTTTCATTTGTTGAGGTCCTTTTTCTCCAAGAAATACTTCAAGCTATTATGGTCTATCCTTACAACAAACTTCCCACCAACCAAGTATTGTAACAACTTTTCCAATGCATGCATTATGGCAAGCATTTCTTTGTTGTATGTAGAGTAAAGTATTTCATTATCTTTCAACTTCCTACTCTCGAAAGAAATAAGATGCCCATTTTGCATTAAGACTGCCCCAATCCCCTCTCTCAATGTATCACATTCTAATACAAAGGGTTGGTTAAAATAGGTAGGGAAAGAACTAGACAACTAATTATTCTCTCCTTCAACTTATCAAATACTTGTTGTGCCTCATCGGTCCATTTGAGTGCTCCTTTCTTGGTGAGGCTTGTTAAGGGAGCCCCAAGTTGGGAAAACCCTTTTATAAATCTTCTATAATAACTACACAACCCATATAAGACACATAATTCAACAAGGGTCTTAAGTGAGGGCCAGTCTAGGATGGCCTAGATCTTCTCTTGGTGTACTTGTACTCCCTTAGCACTAATAATGTGACCCAAGTATATAATTTTGGTCATACCGAATTCACACTTAGAGGCTTTGACATATAATGACATATAATGATTATACTTCCATGATCCCCAGCACTTCATACAAGTGTTTCAAATGATCTTTCCATGTCTTGCTATATATGAGTATGTCATCAAACAAAACAAACAAAAACTTCTATAACTACTTATTGAATATGCGATTCATACAAGATTGAAATGTGGTTGGGGCATTAGTCAAGCCAAAAGGCATAACCAAAAACTCATAATGACCATAATGACAATGAAAGGAGGTCTTATGGATGTCCTGTTCATGAACTCCTATTTGATGGTATCTTGATCTTAAGTTTATTTTTAACAAATAGACTGCACCATGCAATTCATCTAATAATTCATCGATCCAGGGGATTGGATACTGGTTTTTGATCATTTTCTTGTTTAACACTCAGTAGTCAATGCACATTCATAGATTTCCATCCTTTTTCTTAACTAATACCACAAAATATGCGAATGGACTAGAGCTAGGTATTATATGACCCATTTCTAGTAATTCCTTGATGTACTCAATTTCATCCTTGAACTTTTTGGGGTGTTGGTATGGTGTGGTGATCACTAGCTTGGCACCTTCTTCTAATTCAATAGTGTGTTCAAATCCTCTATGAGGTGGTATCCCTGGTGGTATATCTCCAAAAATAATACTATGCTTATCCAAGATGGGTTGTAAGCCATCATGATGATACTTAGGCTTGTCGTTTGATGATTTGGGAAGGACAAGAAATTATGTAGCCCAAGCTATATCTTCATGCCTAAATATGTTTTCCATATTTTTGGCTAAAACAACTTGGGGAGCTGCATTGGAAAGTCCTTTAAATACCACCTTATTACCATTCACCTTGAACTTAAACTCCATAGTTTGAAATTTTTGTGAATACTTTCCAATGGAAATCATCCATTGGATTCTAAGTATAGCATTGTTATCACCCAAATCCACAACATTAAAGTCATCAGTGACGGTGTAGTCACCAATTTTAATATTTAATTTTGGTACCTTAGTTGAACAAGATATTTGGTAGCCATTTTCCACCATCACACTAAATCCTTCATGCTTAATTGTTTGGAGCCATTTCTTGGTGACCAATTTGAATCAATAAATTTGTGCGTAGCTCCATTATCAATAAACACCATTATCTTTTGTCCTTACACTACCCAACAAAATTTAAATGAATTGAATCTTGGAGTTCTAGTCATAGTGGAAATTATACCATCCTTCCTTTCTTTAGGTGTAGGTTCTTCTGTCCTTGGTGGTTCTTCCTCTACTAGATCTTGCTCTCTGCTTACATAGGATTTATCTTCTTCCTCACTGTTCCCAGGAATGACTTCTATGTAATGGACCTTCCATTTTCCAAGGCATCTACGTACTAGTGCCCAAGGTTCTTTACAAGTAAAGAAAATTTTCTTCCTTCTTAACTCTTGCCTAGTTTCTTCATCCATTCTCTTTTTTGGCCATTCCCTTGAGATAAGTTGTGCTATTTTTGTCCTTTTACAATGAGGGACCTTTAGATGTTACTTGTTCTTTGTAGCACTAGAATCCATATCCCTAACCTTCTTAATGGATTTTTGAAGTGTACTAGGGTTGAGGGCTTTGACCCAACCCATTAAAGGGTCCCTAAGGCCATCCATGAATAGGACAACCAATATTCTCCCAGGGATGTTGGTGACCAACACTAAAAGCATTTGAAAGTCCACAATATATTCATCAATGGTTCCGCATTGCCTTAGTTGTGCCAATTCCTTAAAGTGGAGCTCTAGATCCTTGTTGTCAAATCTCTCTATTAGTTTCTTTGTGAATTCCACATACGAAGTGATTTTTTCATGGCCCAAGGTGATCATACCATGATACCACCATTTATGAGCCACCCCATCTAGATGTAAGGTGTCGTATTTGATTGCTTCGCTCTCTGAAATGGGGTTGATTTGGAAGTATGTATCAACCTTTTAAACCCATGCTCATGTTGTAGAATTACCTAAACCATCAAAGTATGGTAAGCTAAGCTTACAAATTTTCCTTCTTAGTTCATTATTATGGTATTTATTACCCCTGTTAGGTAAATGCTTCATCCTTATATCCATGTATTCTTTTAGGGATATATGCATTTACAATCCTCCATCTAGCTAATCTTGGCAGAATTGATCTTGTAATTCTACCAATGTTGTTTCATTGCCTCCTTGTAGATCAATTCTAGGTGGAAGGTAGGTATCATAGGTCTAGAACTAGTTGTAGGTGCATAATGATTTGGAGTTCTATTTTCTCTTTAATTATCTTCACTTCCTTCACCATTGTTAACTTGGTTGTTCTTGTTTGTAATTATCATGATTTGAGACAATGAGTCCAACACTCGTGCCATCTGCTATTGAGTAGCCCTTTGTTCAACCATTAATTGGTCCATACGATCATTGAAGTATCTATCTCCCATATTACTATCTCCTTGTTCTCTACTTCTAGATTCAAGACTACTTTGGATGCCCAAGATGTTGGAGGTTGTTCTTCCTTATGGAGCTCGGGTAGGTTCCCACTTTTTTTTTAATCTCTCTGTTGTAGTATCTCCTTTCCCTTTCACTCACCCACCTTCATAGGTTGGAACTTGTTTGACCAGATTTGATACCAGTTTTAATACCCCCTTATATATTTATCTTAATTTTCTTTAGTCTTATAAATTAAGGTATCCAAATAGGCCTAGAATCAATAACTTTAATGATATACTTTAATCTTACTAAGAGCAACCTTCAAGGTTAATGTTGACTTGATTATTGGAATTTTATTTAATAATAATAATAGATGCCATGCTTATAAGAATGAACCACTATCTAATATAAATTTTGATATGCAAGCTACAATGATAATTTGTTTAAATGGAAAATAGGCACCACAATATGGTTACAATTTCTTATTTCTCTATCCAATTTCATGCATATGAATGTGGGGGTAAGATGATATCTATCCTTAATAGATGTCTATGATTTTAGTACTTCAATTCATGCAACTTGGTCCTTGACTGGGTGTCTAGAATTTATTAGTTATTTGTGCATCTTGTATTAATGACCATCAGCTCCCTAGGAGTGCCTCAAATCTGCTAATAGAAGTGTGCAAATCTCCAAACTTAATCAATGATCTTTTCCTTTGAAATATACTCCTTTTTATATCCACAATATGGATAAGGGTCATAACCTTTCATGATATTCATTTTTCAAGGGGCATGACTCTTTCTATATGTTAATTGTCATAACTAATTAATGCTCCTCTTAATCATTGCTAGGAATAAATAATTTTATTAACATTATTCCTTAATAAAATCATCGATCTTCCTTAGATGAATTCATTGCTCAAATATGCTTTAATTAATCACTTCTAGTCGTTGATTACCATAACATTGTTCCTTCATGTTTCACCTTTTACTAGTTTATTGTTGCATTTGATAAAATCATATTTACTTGACATTAGTGTTTGATCGATTGGATTATCTTCTGAGCAACAATTTTATGTCCAATGGGACTATCATCTTACATAATTTCATGGGTGAATGAATGGGTTATTACAAGCTATCCCCATTTAAAAAGTATATATTCTTTTTTATTTTATTTATTTAAAAAAAATCAAATTAAAATTAAAAATTGCATAGTGTTCAATTTAAAAATATATAGACATATGCCAAACCTATACGAGTAGGCCAAACATCCTTTCCTACTAATTTTTCCCTTCTCATCAATTTAATCTAAATTGGATAAATTTTATACATATTTATATTTTTGATACCTTCAAGGTATAACATTTGGTGAGGTCCATTTTATACTAAGGTTCCTTAGAAACCATGTTGTTCACAAAAGACACCAAAAATGCATGTAATGAAAAACTGAAATAAAATAATTTCTAAGTTTCTAATTTGGATAAAATAAAAGGAAAACCTTTATTTCTCAATTTATTTAGAAATAATGGTGGGCTATGATTTGACCTAGGAATCATTTATGTGAAGCTTTCAACATAAAGCTCCAAATGAAACCCTCTTTACTTAATGAACATGAACAAACTCCAAACACCGACAGAGTTGTGATATCATGCAAGATTTTGTGGAAATATAATTAAAAAATATAGAAGATAATTACAATATCTACAAGTACAAAAAATATAATATAAAAGAACACAAGTTATTTTATAATAGAGTAAATTCAATAATTAAATCAAACTAACCATCAAATGTATGAGTGAAATAAATATAAATAGGCCACTAGCATGTATGATTTAAGCATATGAAATGTATAGTGATCATGAGTTCAATTGTTAATTAGTGGAATAATTAACTTTATCTAACTATGATGTCAAAAGTTGAACTGTCGATTAATGGATCAATTAACTTAGTCTAACTATGATAGTGGTGGCCTTGAATAAATATATGTGTCACTTAACTACCATCAATTAAGATTTAAAGAGGTAATGGTGGAACTTGTGTACCGGAACTTAAGGTGTACACATGCCATTATTGGATACTTAGATAAGGAAAATTAATTATTTTTAATATCCTTAGCAAAATTATAAAAAAGGTATAATATCACACTTTAGATAAATACATATCTAAGGTGATAAAAAATATTACACCAATAGCTATCTTATGGTAAATAATAGCATAATATAGGTATTTATGTGATATCAATTATTAGGGATTTCATTGAAATAAAACCCGACATGGATGAGGTATGGGTAGAATAAGGATGAGTCTTGAGTGTACTAGCAATGTCAATGACAAAAGGAGAATAATAATAAGTAGAGAACACATTCTTAGCTTCCTTAACAATATATATATTTGATGTTATTAGATTGTTGATTTTGAAGGCATGAGTTAGTGTATATTGATAGATTTTTGTTGGTAGGATTCATGGCTTTAGTGCCCCTATCATTAAAAATATTTAGTGTTTATCATGTCATCAATTAAGTGTTGTATCTTGTGTCTAAGACTTGTGGAATTTTTATATCATGACCATTTACATGGTGATATCTATAAAATAAATCAGAATCATAGTCACACAAAAGAGAAATAAATAAATATAGGGTTATGATAAGGAGAGGTGTCATCATATTAGCTTTAGAAATCTATTTTAAAACTATGAGTAGAGGGGTAGTAAGGAATGCAAAGTTATGCAAGGATTAAGGATTGAAACAAATGAAATTTTTATATATGTGAAAATGATCAATATGATCGATATTTATTTTATATGGTTTGTAGAGAATAGGGGTGCCATTAGTTTTTTTGAAGGGAGGTTCAAAAATTTGAAAGAAAATATTGAATATTAGAAACTGGGAGTAAATCATACATATATTTCTTGATGATCATAATCTTCTAAAGTATAATTCATGTTAATAGCTAATTCTTGAAGGGTCATCCCACAATAATGGGTTACACTTTTTGGCCAAATTTGACATTGAAATACACATTTTGAGAAAAAAATTCACTTTCTGACATCTATAGTAGGTAAACTGTTAGGAATTTGAAAATGATGTAAACTGGTGATTTGTGAGATTTTTTCTATATATTTTAAATGTATTTTTTTTTTTAAATTGAAATTAAATTGTAATTTTTTTTCTCTCCTTTGATAACTATTTTTTAATAGTAAACAACATTTTTAAAAAGTGGTGCGTACTTCGGCTTGCATAACTTTTTTTCTACAAAGGATAAAATTTTGATTCCTTTGAATTTAGTTTGGTAACACTAGTATCTAGTGCTTGCATTTTGTTTCATAATGTTTTTTTGAATATTTTTCTTTTAATTAAGTTTTGAAGTCCAATCAATTACAATTTAGACAAAGGTGCACTTCGACTTGCATAAATTTTTTGGTATGTATTGAAATTTAATTTTTCTTTTTTTGTTGGAATGGAGACATCAATACCTAGTGTGTATATATTTTTTAATTTTTTTTCCCTCAAATTTACTATTTTTCCACAATGATTTTTCACCGAACTTAATGTTCAGTGAAAAACCAATGTTCAGTAAAACTAAAAAATAAAATAAAAAATAAAAAATAAAATTTATTAAATTTATAGTTGTTGGAAAGCATGTTTCGAGCACTATAGTCCTCCAAATTGGTTTATCAAGTTGACTCCATTTTCACCTCCTTCTCGGGCTTCAATAGTCAAAAAATACATAAATTTTGAAATGGTGGAGGGGAAGGTAAAAAAAGGGGGGTTCATTCAAACCCTGCTTCTAATGAAGTGGGTTCAAATGAAGGGGGGTTTGAATGAGCCCCCTTATATGGTGCAAGTGGGGGTTCATTAGAAGGGGGGTTCATTTGAACCTCCTTCATTAGAAGG